>CM023485.1:100749593-100770735 GCA_013339685.2 Hyalomma asiaticum | reverse complement strand
TGCTGGCAAGAGTAGGTTGGTATGGATGGCCCGGAATTTCGAAATCTTTCTCACTTTGTTTTTGTCTTTCCTTGGAAAGTGCATTACTACGCTTAATAATCAATCCCTACCCATTCGGAAACATCGTAACACATGTGCTGCCTTTCTAACTACTTAGCTCCCGCTTTCTTCTCTAAAAGTTCAAAACTGAAAAGGACTGAAAAATATCAGTACCTCAAAAAAGCTCCATCAAATTCTACTAAGTAAAACGCCGGCAATTTTTACATTTATTAACAGCACGAAATGCTAACGCTACTGCTGAAATGTGGTCTGTGACGTGTGCGTTGTGTGTGTGTGTGTGTGTGTGTGTGTGTGTGTGGTGTGTGTGTGTTGTGTGTGTGTGTGTGTGTGTGTGTGTGTGTGTGTGTGTGTGTGCGTTACAGAAAGGCCACGTGCTGTCTGGAAAGCAGGATACTATTCAGATAAAGGATGACAGAGAAGACTGGGCAACGTCGTTGCTACTTATCACTTTCATGTGTTTTCGCCATAAGGCTGAGCGAACAATGGAGCGTGGAGAGAAGGAGGTTTTGTGTTTCTGCAGTATCCTTCGAAAGCGTGAGCACTGAGTTGCTCGCGAAAAAAGTTAGAATCCACCCAGAAAAACAAACAAACAAAACAAAGATCGCGAAAAGCTTCCCTCTGTGAAATATCAGATCCGGTGACAGCCTCAATCCCCTTGGGGCCTGATCCGTTCGGTGACATCTCAAAGTGCCTCAGCGCGCTTCTTTGGAGTTTGCAAAATTCTAAGAAATCGCGACGTTGAGTAACGTCTCGCGAACGAAAATACAGAAGCTGGACAGAGGATGGGATCGGCAGCTGGTATTTTTAGAAAAGCGCAGCAACTTCTTTGAAGCTGACTTGCCTTCAGCAAAGTTCGATGGCTTGCCGCTTACGGTGAAGGAGTCACGACGACACTGCACCATATTTCTTGACACGCTCTTCTCGCACTGAATTTATTTCGACTTCAGTAATGTTCTTTGATAAGCACTTCTATTACTGGAGCGTCCATTGAGAATGAAGCATGAGCATACTCAATTCGTACCAAATAATTAAAACTGCTTCATTGGCGGCCCGTTCTGGACCAACTACATGACAAAGGTGCATACATTTACAAGTGCTATGTAATAGAATTTTATTTCTTATAATTCTTGACACGGAAAGACGCCATTGCAGTGAGGGTGATAAAATTAAAATGTCGTGACAGATTAAAAGGATGCATAGCGTCTTTCTTCAAGGATGATGATGATTTCTGGGGTTTAACGTCGCAAAATCAGCTTTGATTATGGGAGACACCGTAGCGGAGGTCCCCGGAAGTTTCGACCACCTTGGGTTCTTTAACGTACACTGACATCGCACAGCACACGGGCCTCAGCAGTTCACCTCCATCGAAATGAAGCCGCCGCGGCCGGGATTTGATCCCGCGACCTTCGGTCTGCAGAACCGAAGGTCGCGGGATAATGATACATTTTATTAGCTGTTACATTGGCGACAACGTAAGTGACGTCATTTGGTCGCTTGAGAATAGCAAATGGACCCGATTACTTGGAGATAAGTTTTTGGCACAGCCCCTTTCATCGAAATTGTGTCCACAGCCACACAAAATCTCCTTTTGCGAAAGCTAAGTGGACAATGTCTTGCGTCGTAAAGGGTCTTAGCATGAACATTCGACGAAAGAGTTCTAAGCCGAGCAAGTCGACGCGCTTCCTGAGCACGGCACAAGGGCTGCTGGATACTAACGTCGTCGTTGGTCGATAAAAGGAAGTACTGTACCGAGGAAGCTTCGGCGTTGACGAGCGTAGAGAAGAAAGAACGGCGAATACCCAGTGACTTCATGTTGAGCTGTGTTAGAGGCATATGTAATGAACGGTAGTACGGCATCCCAGTGTTTGTGGTACGCGGAGACGTACATTGAGTGCATGTTAATAATCGTGCGATTGGTGCGCTCTGTTAAGCCGTCCGTTTGTGGGTGGTAAGGTGCCGAATGCCGATACTGAGATCCGCAGAGTCGCAGCAATTCTTCGAGAACATCAGCCGTGAATTGCGGACCGCGATCACTGATCACCACAAGAGGAGCTCCGTGGCGGAGAAATGCAGCAGAAATGATGGCAATAGGATGCTGCGGCTGAAACAAGCGCCGTAGTTTCTGTGTAGCTCGTCAAATAGTCTACGCATAGGATAACTCAGCGGCGGCCACTTCAAGACTTGGGGAGAGGGCCCAGTAAATCAAAGCCGACTTTTCAAACGGTGATGTCGGTCGTCTTTCCGGCTGCAGAATACCCGCAGCTGGTGTAGTCGGTTGCTTGGGGCGTTGGCAAACGTCGCAGCTGGCTACCTACTGTTTGGTCGTCTTCCATAGTTGCGGCCAGTACAACAAGCGTTATCGGATGCGATGGAGCGCCTGAACAAATTCCAGGTGTCCGGCCGTAATGTCATAGTGCATGGCCCGGAGAATAGCGGTACGAAGACTTCCCGGGACGACCAGAAGCAGCAGGGCGCCGTATACAGAATAATTCTTGCGATATAAGAGACCGTCGCGAATAACAAATGGTGCGGCCCATACTGATCTGCGAGGTTTATCGATAAGCGGTCGCAGTGAAAGGTCGCGCTGCTACTCGACCTTCCATTGAGAGCCTTTCATGTTCTTATTTTGTTTGTCTGCTTCACTTTGTACTGCTTGTGTTCTTGCAAGCTTTATACATAGCATTTATTGTGCATACATGTCTTATTAGCTAAGCCATAGCGTATGCTAAACGTATGGTCAACAGCAAAAGTTTGCGGGATCTGAAACTTCTTAGAAACCTATATTACCGCTTAGCCTGGCAACGTAGCCTCGAATTAAAAGTATCAGTAAGTGGACGTTCCTGCGGTGCACAGGATATAACCTTCTATTCGACGCCATGTTGCGAGGCTAAGCGGGAATATATGTTTTTACGAAGTTTCAGATCCCCCAAACGTTCGCTGTTGACTACATGTGCCTCAGTATTAGAAGGTCTCCCTTACATTTTCTTCACTATCAGACCTCCAAATGTAACGTAATAGATTTTGCTAATGGAAAAACAAAAACAATATTTAAAATGAATGAATATGTTTTCATTTGAATATTTACAACGTGTTCTAACTGGTTCTTCTACCAGTGAATAGAAACGAAGAGGCTGTTCGCATCGTTTCAAGTTATGCCCACAAAGAATGTGACTGTCTTACGATATCTTGTAAGGTTGACAGAGCTCGCCTGCTGATCCGCCGGCACCTGCTACGGCAGCACCCAGAGGAGCGTGTTGCAAGCGGATTCTTGCCTCCCCGTGTTCGTTCGTCGTCGTGGCTTGGCTCGTACGCGAGAGCCCTGCTGTGTGAATTGAGAGTTGGCTCTGTTCTTGTGCGCGAACGCTTACACCGTCAAGGCCGTGTGGACAGGCCATCGTGCCCATCTTGTGGACCCTGTGAGGCACTTGGACATCTTATTTTAGAGTGTCCTGCGTAAGTTACGTATAGTGCGAAGCTAATTAAGGAGTATAGCCATCCTGCACTACAGTGCGCGACCATTGCTGATTACATGTTCCCAAAGGGACTGCCTTTGGATGGGATCAGGCCCATCGAGCGCTATTAAGCTTTCTGGAAGCTAATGACAGGTCCTTTCGTTTATAAGCGTATTTTGTTTTATTTGTCGGTGTATTCGTTAGTTTTTTAGTTACTATTTTCCTTCCTCTCTCTATTCCTTTCCTCTGTTCCTTTCTGCCAGAGTAGGCAGGCCTTGTGCCGCTCTCAGTGGCAGTTGCCAGCCTGCTGTTTCTTTGACTTTCATATCCTTGAAAGGATGATTATTATTATTATTATTATTATTATTATTATTATTATTATTATTATTATTATTATTATTATTATTATTATTATTATTATTATATTTTAGGCCTTGGGGCCCTGCAAAACTTTTTCAACATAGCAAGAAGGTGCCGGCGATCAATCGTGTGATCTCCTGTCGTATTAGCAAATATCGTTGCATTACATGCAGCAGAAGATTTCCAGTTTGGTTTCAAAATACACCTGGAAAGCGCCCGCTCTTCTATAAACTAAACGCATCATAAACGTGCATAGGACTAAGAAGTGTACAGGGAGAAGTAGCACTGCCTGATTCCCGAGTGCAGCTACCGCGGATGCTGTCGGGTGGAGCTAGGTCCAAGCGGTGACCTGGCAGTAAGGTGGTCACTACGAAAGCGCGAATACGTTTATAGAAAAAGAAAAGAGAAAATGTTCGAGGCATCTAGGCGCAATGTCACTGCTTCTTGCCCCTTCTCACCGCCCTCTGTGTAGCTTCCAGCGCCCTCGTCGGGAAGGAAGCAGAGTGAACTCGGTCAGATGGTAAAACTCCCCTCAAACTTGATGTTGCAACTCCACTATAGCTCCGCTCTTAAGTAACGCATTTCAAAATATCCTGAGGCAACCAGCTCCTTATGTGGTGTCACTTGAGGATTGCTTGTAAAGTATTTCAGGGTCCCTTTAATAGATCCTGCCACAGGAAATGGAAAACTCGCTTGGTTGCCTACGAAGTCATTGCTTTCCTCGTTTCCGTTGCCAATGTATATACGCCTCCGATGTTCGATCACTTTTGTGTACATTCCTTTATGTTTTTAATATTCTTCATATGGATGTGTTCATTTTTGCAAAAAACTAGTCTTCTCTCCTGTACGTGCTATTTACACAATTTCTTTTGTTTCAAAATCGCCCCTTCTCCAAAATTGTGGCCTTTATTTTATTTCAAAATTCGCCACCTGGTATTCTGGGTTTGTATATAAGGGAATGTCTTTCTCATTTTCTTTGTATCATTGTGAACCCGCAGCTTCTGACCCAACAACGAGTGTAGAGCGGTTGGAGAATCGACTTTCTTCTGTGAAGGAAGTAACTCTTCGCATGCGATAGGCATATTCATAATATTGAACTTTGGATATATTCAATCAACTAGCATTGTGCGCATCGCGTTCAGGGCCGAGAGCGTTCCGCTAGCGACGTCACGAAGATTAGCTGTACAATGCGTAAGCTACAGGGATTCATTTCAAGCAGTTTTCTAAACTTGTTTCAACTTGTTTCAGTTTATCTACTAGCAGCGTGGGGCAGCACTAAGTTTCCCCCCAAAAAAAAAGAGTGCAGCATGAGATAAGTGTATTGCCTGAAGAACGATGTCATAATTATGAATTCTTTTCGCGTCGTACGTGCTTCATCAATCTACTGTAACGAAAGAAAGGAATTTGTAAAGGGCTCCTTTATTTGGTGAGAAACAACCCAATGAAACAAGGGAAAACATAGGGCTAATTGTAGTTTTTGACTATAACTGTTTTTAACTGTAGCTTTAATTATATTGTTTAATTCTAGAAACTACAATTTCCCCAAAGCTTCCCTTGGCCTCGTTGCCTTACGGATTCATTATATAGGTTGTTTCGAACAAATAAATGAGCCATTGCCTAATTCCCTTATTTTAGTTTGATCATAGCTTGGGCCTCGTTCCGGCTCACTTGGTGCCTACACACAGCATGCGAGGGTGTTTTGGGCACCAGCCACATTCTCATAACATCACGTTCAACGTGACGCCTTCTGGCGAAAAGGGTGTTCCGCCCTTGCCGTCATGGCTACGAGTGGCGCTGTCTAACACTCCCAGGATTATACGCACGTAAATGGCCAATAAATGTAGGTGGAAGAACGACCGCATTCGTAGCTCAGTTGGCAGAGGATCGCTCGCTTTATGCGAGGGTCATCATGGGTTTGGTGCCGAGCGAAGGCAGGCGTTGTTCGCTGTCCACTTTATTTCCATTTATTTTTATTCTATAATTGCTGCACTACAGTTAGAACAACCATTTCCCGTGTGTTTCCCTTGGCTTTATTGTCTGTTGGATTCATTAGATCAGTCTACTATGCTATACGGAAGGCGGTCACACCGCGGGCAAACTATTCTATGCAGAAACTATCATACACGCTACCAAGCCTTTTAAATTCATTTAATATATTACACATTGAATTGCAAATAACTTCTGCCCGAACACTGCGCGAGCATTTTATCCATCCATGCTCACATAGTAAATGAGTCTAAAATATTGCTTTCTTCTTTCTTTCTTACAAACGTCGCTTTTTTTGTTGTTGTTTTTTTGTATGAAATTGTATAAAATTTTTTCGACATATTTGTATATTTCTGAATATGTGTTTCGAAATTATTTTTTCTTTTCTTTTGTGAAAGTATACCATCGCTGCCTGCATTGTAGAGGTGGCTGCGGGCCTCGCCCAATAAACAGTTCGCCTGACATCACTTGAGTCCTGCGTGCTTCGCCTTGAGTGCTGTGTGCGTCACTACCACGTGACAATATCAGCTGTACCAATAATCTCAGAGAACATGGGATCGTGTTTATGCAGTCAACTTTAGATAACATGCGAATTCAAATTTCAGAGGAATAGTTTATTGGCACGCCACCCCAAAATTACGAAAACTTAAAGGCGCACGTGCTCTTCCAAATCGACGCACATGTTTCGAAAGAGCCTCTTTACGCAGGACAAAAAAAAAAGTTTTGTGATCGGTATTCTGGCGCTCTTCCTCTGATACATCGCCGGGGCTCCTTGCACGATTAGGTTAACTTGAATATCTCTCCCATTCTTATTTTGTTGGAAGCACTCGGAACTGGTTCACTGCATACTTCTCTACAAGGAACAAACTCAATATTTATTTCAGAGCGCGTGCGATCGCTGGAAATCAGGTTTTTGTGGCTACAGGAACGTTCGGCGATATGCACGCTTCTGAAAAAGGACTGCATATACTAAAGGAAGTATAATTAAATTTGCTTCTGCCTTGCAGTTCAAGTGCTCTTAGTGTTGAAAGCTGGGCGAACTGGCACTGGTTCATCTCCTTACCAATTTCACCGCACACGGGACACAAAGAAAGGAAACAGATAAACAAGCGCTATCTTTCCGTTTTTGCTTGTGTTCCTTCTGCCACGCACTTTGCGAGAAGATGCATCGAATGCTTTCCATCGGTTAAAAATAAAAATAAGTACTGATTTTAGAGAACCCACTTTTGCCAGATATTGGAATACCTTTTCCCATGAAAACTGGTGCATATTCCGAGATTTGGGAACCGAATTTAGACATACATTTTCCTATTTTTTTTTAATTTATTATTATATAAAAACGCAAACGCTGCATAGGAATGCGAAGTTTCCAAAGAATGGGTTGACGGAAGAGACGTGCTGAAGACATATATCCGGTTATTTCCTACTAAAGGTAAACAATGATATTCGTACCTGTATGAACATCCAGAAAGAGCGCGCTGGATCCAGTGCATACTGTGTTTGTTGCTATTACTAAAAAACATAGTAGCATAGCAAAAACAAGCAGGTACTACTTATGAAAAATTTTGCGCGTATGGTTTATTGGTCCTTCCTGTATCACCTGAGGTGCAGCCTTTGGAGTAACCGTGCTATCACGAAGAAAACAAAGATGCGCATTGTACTACGTCAGCGAGCTGCCTTATAGAATGTAAAATATTCTGCACCTAATGTCCTGTATTCTTACCTTCTAAAATGCCATTGAAATTTCTCGGCATCTATTTCCTCCAGTTTTGTCGTATACTGCTTTTCCAGTGGAATGTTTAGTAAGAAATTATCATTTATAATCTTTTTTTGCTGTACTCTTATACTTCTCGATGGGTTAAACTGAGCTTTTTTGCGCACGATCATATTCAGCGCTAGTTTAAGGATTGCGAAACATATTGATAGCCATACGTAACTGATGAATAAAAAAATGTTGATCAAAAAGCCCTGAATTCTACTGGAAGCTGAACTCGAATGGCAAGCCCTATCATACTGCCTTGGCTCTTGTTTAAAGAACATGTATGTGCTTTAGTTTATGAGGAGGCGCTGGGGAGAAAGAACGAGGTCAGTGCTTTGAAAACGTATCTACCTTGTGTCATATTACATCTTTCAAACTACTGACATTTAGCGTTCATATTTGTTTTTCTGTCACGAAAGCAGGGCACCTTTTGGCTACAGCGGCGGTTGAATTATTGTGGTCTCTTATTTACTTCCCCTCCGTGGGACTTGAAAACACCGTACGATGCCAGGCTGTTTTAAAAGCTATCCGCACGCAATTAAGCAATTTAGGAGCTTACACGGGCAATGCGCTATGAGAACAGTGGTCTCCTCTTTGAGCTCCGAGTATTTCTTGGGAAGTCTTAGTGGAGTGCTGACAGCATTTAACTAAGTTCAAGGCGAGCAGTTTTAACCGCACTCACTGCAGATTGCAGCAGGATCTCTTCTTAAGGTATATGTTAACATAAGACAGTTGCACGACCAACTTCTACTACCACTAGGCAATGAAACAAGGCTATCGAATGTAGTGTTTTTAAATGTGAAGCATTTCTTAGCGAACGTCGGCGAATTTGAGCGCATCTATCTATCTATCTATCTATCTATCTATCTATCTATCTATCTATCTATCTATCTATCTATCTATCTATCTATCTATCTATCTATCTATCTATCTATCCTGCCGCCTACGACTTTGTGCTCTCCTGGCCGTTTCGTTAATGGGATGTATACGAAAATTGGTATGCCGCAACATGACTGCATGACGACCATAATTGGCTGGTAATAACATGAAAATCGTGACGTGCACATCCTGAATGACATGATTTACATGACACGGTCTTGGTGCTCTCCTGGCCGGTTCGTTAATGGGATGTATACGAAAATTGGTATGCCACAACATGACTGCACGACGGACACAAATGACAGGTCATAACATGAACATCATGACATTTATGTTATGAGCGGCATGATTTAGATGCCACGGTCTCGGTGCTCTCCTGGCCACTTCGTTAATTGGATGTAGACGAAAATTGGTATGCCTTAACATGACTGCATAACGAACACAAATGACAGGTCATAAGATTACAATCATGACATGCATGTCATGAGCGACATGATTTACATGCAACGGTCTTGCTGCCCTTGCGGCCGTTTCGTTCACTTCATATGTACCGAAATCGGTATAGGGAGACGACAATGCAGATCCATTTTAGGTTCCATATGCGTGCTTCGCATTTCCTTGATTCCCACTGCACGTGGGATCTGGCATTTTTAAATGGTTTTATGGCTGACCTTTTGTGATCATTAGTGTATTAAAAATAGTCACATTCGATGTATTTATAAGCAGGGGAAGGTGGTGCTATTTCCTCTGATCACAACATACCTTGCGTACCCGTCAAACGCACTGTAAATGACGTGCCGATATATTTATGCACATAAACGAAAACTAGTTGTCGAGAGCGCACTCCACCATCCTTCAGTATAAATACGGTACAAAACTTCAGGCTGTTTTAGTGTAAGATGTATGAATTGTTAGCAGTAAACACAGAACAACATGTGGTTTTACTTGAGCCTTCATGGGAGAGTGCACCGGAACGGTAGACCGCGAATCGTGAGGTCCCGCAGAGAAGGATATCGACACGATACAAAACACCGTCTTTATTCAGTCGGGACAGGAGTCATCACTCATACGAGACCCCAAACTCACACACTGCTCGCACGGCACTACAAGCATTACATTAACAGAGACTTAACTAGAGACACTTGTAAGTAATCCGGCGCTTATCCGCCCGCATCCAACACACTCAATGGGAGTGCCCTACCGGCTGTAATGGTTCGCCCCGGTAATTTAGTGGTATGGCGCTCAGCTGCCACCCAAAATACGCGTGTTTGATCCCGGCCGCAGCGGTCGCATTTTCGATGGAGGTGAAAATGCCAGAGGCCTGTGTACTGTGCGTTGTCAGTGCACAATAAAAAAACCCAGGTTGTGTAAATTTCCGGAGCCCTCCACTACGGCTTTTCTCTCCTTTCTAACTGTTTCAATCCTTTTTCCTTAGCTCCCCCACGGACGCTTAGCCATGCTCCCTACATAAGCTGCAGAAATTAGCGTCATTTCCTTAACCGAACCACAATCATCATCATCCTGCCAACTACACTTGTAGGAAGACACTTCCACTACATAAGCAAAGTGGCGGCTGGGGGGAGTGGACCGCCCTCCACCCTCAGGTTCAAAGCTGCGGTTTTCGCTTCTTGTACAGCACATCAAGAACGCTCTGTATGAGAACGCGTGAGTCAACCAAGATGCCCGGCCTTGGGCGTGAGTTCCAATATAGCGCCAATAATTTTTTTTCTCGAGTAAGAGAGATAGAGAGAGAAATAAAAAATAAAGGTTAAAAGAATAATGGTTAGCTATAGCGTTTATTTTCGTTAAATTTCAGAGAATGCGTTATAGGGAGAAAAAAAGCCACGGGAGAACACGCGGGCTGAATAATGTTCAAAAAGGACACCGCCTTATAGCGGCTGTTCTGGCTGATGAATGCGGGATGTCTCGGCCATCAATGTAAAATTATTTTAAAAACTTAGCAATCAAACACACACACGTGCACTTCCTTAATGGAACAATAGAGAATTTCCAGAAAAAACCGATAGAATCGAGACATGTAGAAAGGATGTCAGTTTGAAGATCGATCAATCAATCAATCAGTCAATAAACTTAGACTATTTTGAAAACAGCGAGAGGGGCGGCGAATAGAAGCGCTCTTCGACAGCTTGATGAGCCTGCTACATGCATTAAAAGTGTTCACGGCATCACAGACACGAGCAGGTATTGCATATCATCGAATAACGCAATAAGTAGTAGCAAAAATAAATAAATTTGAACACCTAAAATCGATTTCCTTTACACTACAAGGCAATAATTTGCTGGCGGGCTAATTCGTACATGATGGTCCGTGCAGCGCGAGAGAAAAAAAAAGAGCAGAACAAGAAGAAACAGGCAAAGCATATTCATGGCCACTGACTACTTATCGTCCGGCAAAAATTTTAAGCGCATCGATGACAGCGACAAGAAAATGAAAGCGCTCGTCTTTGTTGCTCTTGAAACTGTTACTTCATCATTAACGTATAGCAACTAGCTCAACTCGACATCTTGCCCTCGACGGCTAACTGCATTGTTAGGGAGAGGTCCAGCCATTCTTTGTGTAAGACGATATGGTATAAAAGTTCAAGATTGACCTAAGAGAAATTGGACGTAGTTTGTGCAAGTCCACCTTGTGATAACTGGGATGTGCTAGAGTCTTTGGAGCGCGTATTGCATGAGGGTCTAATTTATAAAAACGATCGAGTGAGCCTAATATCCAGAGTACCTAGAAAAGCTCGACCAATGCCCTCGAATTTAACACGGGTTCTGGGACCCTGGTGTGATCTAGTTTTACGGTGTTTTGGAGCGGCACAGCTTAGCAGCACATAGCAACGCTATTGAAAGTGTAAACTTGCGGTAGGGATGAAATTGTTTCAGAACCCAATCTGAAATTTCACAGCCAAGTGTAATTACCGAAATTTCGTCAAAAGAAGCCACACGATGAAAATATACGGCAGCTGGCTGCGAGTCACAGTACAGACACCTTTTCCCTTTATGTTACGAATGTTCAAGAAATCATGATAAATTTCTTGCTAACTTGCTCATAAGAAAAGTCGAATGAAACGCACAATACAGCAAATTAAACGCGGTCACCATATATATGTGTTTAATTTCCTGTGCGAAGTGCCGGTCCATTTGGCTTACCGATGTTTGTCGGTCCACACGATTGACTGAAGAGGGCACTCATGCACTTTGCATCTACATTGAACCTAAATTACATCTACACAGAAAGCGGCATTGTAAAATGAATTCTTGGAACACTCTTACGCATAACTCAAACTTCGTGCATCTTGAGCAACAGGAAATTTGCTATTGGCACCTGTGCACCTATTTTATCCGTATTTCACAGCACGCTCAAACAAGCTGCTATTAGCATTCATAATTAAGGTTCACTGTCCTGATGTGTTCGTCATTGAACGTCCAGTACAACAAAAAAGTAATGAAGGCCGAACGATCAAACCGCAGAACGCAGCCAGTGAAACGACAAAGAATTAGGTGAGTCAACAATGTTGATTACGCTACGTCCCACTTGCCCGACGTGGCCAAGAGTCCAGCAGGTAAAGTTCCTCGGGTGAATCTTAAGTACACTTATAGGTGTCCTGGGTCACGACTCCTACCGCGGGCTGCAATGAGCAGGTCAGTCAAATTCGGTGGTAGTGCACGACAAATGCCGTTCCAGAGCGGAGAATAAAGTTGACACTAACTGAGGAGTCCTATTTTTGCAGAGAGGCTACTGCTCCCTGTCCTTGAAACTGCTCCATTATGTTTAGAGCTGGTTCTGGCTGTTGGCAGATAGCTGTCATAAATTAACCCATTCGCTGCTGCCCGCCCTGCCTGTGTGCGGGCCCTTCTCATGCGGGTTTCTAGCTGCTGTATGCTATAACTCTACACCTGACAGCCCCGCCAAGCCATGCGCCCTGTCAGCCACGCTGGTATGACATTGAAGCCTAGCCAGGTAACTCGGTGGGAAGGGCACCTCCCTTGCGGGCCGTCCACCAGAGCCCTATTCCGCCGAGTTGAGAAAGAACGGGCAAGGTACAAATCACGGTCGGAATATTTTCGCTTGCAGCAAATATTTTTGAAAAAAGTTCTGCCGGATCTGTTTTTTTTTTTAGCGTCCCTAAGTGCACGCCAAGCCGTGCTCAAGATCGAGCACAATGGGGTGGTTAAGAGACCCTTTAAAAACGCAAAGAAAGCTAATGGGATGTCGACTGCGATGGTATATGAATCCATAATAACTGCATGCATAGCGCTCACAATGTGGGCCCGGTTTCTTCCTTGGCAGTTTGTCTTTCAGTACATCTTAAATTCCTTCATATACACGTTGTTTCTGCGTCCCAATAGCACATAGCAGATCTATTCTCCGTATAAATATGTCCCGCCATAAGAGTGCATTCGCTATAGAGTTTTGAAACTGATTGTGATAGTTTGGTTTTAGAATCTATTCTTATTCATTTCATAGCAAAGGCCTCGTATTCGGCCCCTCGACTCCATCAAGTGGAAAGCCGGGAGTTACTTTTGCCGCTGTCGCCCACTAACTTCCGGTACTCTGGCTGGAAGGTGATACCGTACTATGTGTCATGGACTTGAGCAATAGTGGCTGACTCGCTGCATTTCGCCACTTATAGTACTTTTGTTATCGCCGTTTTTGTGACAACCAGCTTTTAACTTCGAACGATAAGTAGGTGTCCATTCATGTCGTTACCTTCCCATTGCCTTGTGCTCGCAGTATACCCATAATAGAGGGCAAATGCCTTCAACACTGCCAGATGACATATCTCTGGGACATTTGAGAAGGTTTGAAGAAATATAGTCGGGTCGTACCGCTTAATTATCTGCCAGTGATAAGCAAAGTTCTCCGTTCTCTCATTTTTTAAGCACTATATCTTCTGTATTGGGCTAATAGAAGTAAAATTGATAGCTGTGGTTCATTCCTCAGGTTTCACCTGAAAGCTCTGTGTTCGATTCTGAGGCCACCTCTCAACGACAACTAAATCGACTGCCTTGTTAAGAGTGCCGCGGTTGCGAATAACACGGTTGAATTTAGGTACCTTTCATTACATCCCTTGTAATAAAGTGCAGTAAAGAAACGGCTACTTTCCGCACCCTTCAGATCCCAATATAACGTCCGCTCCCGCTTTTCCCACACTTGCTACGAGGAACTTCCCTACCACACCTCGAGTCTACTCGGAAGCGTTGCGCCATCGGTCGGAACCTTGCGCGGACTCAGGTGCCCTTGTTCTAAGCGGCCGATTGTAGATGGCGCGAGCGTTTCGCGCGGAGGTGCTGCTCAATAGTTGTCTCTAGAGCTGTGCACGGGCCGTATTTCCGAGTCCGAGCCCGGCCCGGGCCGGCTGACTTTGTCGAAGGCCCGCCCGGGCCCGACGGCAAAGGGCTCGGTAACACAATCGCGGGGCCGGCCCGGCCCGGCTTTTCGACGCTAGGCACATCAGCTGTACACCAATAAATAGCGTAATAATTATGCACGTGCATATAAAAAATACTGCGAGACAACGGTAAACGTTTTACGTACCAACATGCAACAATTTTTTTTATTTGCATTGCATACCTGCGACAGCGCGGCACTTTGCCTCATGCCAGCAACAATGGAGTTCGCTCGCCAAAGCCGTCACGTGTATGGGGTATGCCCATGCAAGCGTCAGCTTCCACGAAGCCGATCTACGTCGGGTCGCTCCGTCGCTGTCGCGTGCATTTTCACTCATATGGGATTTGGCCTTAAATATAACGCAAACAGTCGCGTGGCGCCGTCACTAGATCAGGTGGTGTTGCTTCTCTGTTTGTCGGAGTGCAACAGAGGCAGTGTTTTACCTGCTCACCTTTTGTTTAAGGTAGCGAATGGAAAGGAAAAGCGGCAAAGGGTGTTCGCGCAAAAGGCGCCGTATGCGTGCTGGAAAACAATTCCCGCTCATTCTCGATATTTCGTGCTTGAGTCGGGCTTTGCGCCGGACCAGAGGCCGGCCCGATAAGACTCTAAGTAGCCTGTGCCCGGCCCGGGCCCCAGGTGAAAATACGTCGGCCCGCCCGAGCCCGGCCCGCGGGCCGGGTCGGGCGTTCGGGCTACCCGGAGCCCGTGCACACCTGTAGTTGTCTCAGTCTAGTTCGTGTGTAACACCTCCGCTATAAGAAATTATATTATTGCAACTGCCACAGAAAGCAGTTAGAAAATCAGCAGGTACAGGCACACGGTGCCAATGATTGCTTACGCATGCATGAATTTTCCGTAATGAAGCCGCACCAGAACATGAAGGGCTTGCAAGGTGTAACACAGCATATATCGAAAGGTAAGAAAGCAGGCGGAAGCCCCATAATAAAACACCAACACAACATCGCTAAAGCCCAACATCTCAGAACTATTAGCTCGCTCACTGAGAGAAGAAAATGCAGCTCAAAAAATTCAAAACTAAGTTTCCTATCAGTTAGATGTATAGTGGAGCCACAGCCCGAAAATAAACCGTCCGGCAAAAATGAAACATCAGCATGGTAATAAGGAAGAGGCAAAATGATGCAAGAAGCAACAAACGAAAAAAAAAATCAAGAAGAGTACTTCAACATCGCGCGCGCCTGTGCCTAGTAGAAAACCGCTTGGCGGTCGTGTACAGCGGAACTAGCCGCGTCATTAGGGCTTACACCACTCTCTACGCTCGCAATGAATAAGCTCAGTTTGAATCTACAAGGCGTAGTATTAGATTTCGGTGTTGTGTTGGCATTGCAGCTGCACACATATAGTTTACCACTGAATTAAGTGCGTGCATAATTCTCAATAAGAAAGCTTCTCATCCCCTTATAAATATCGTCACCATGAGTAGTTCTATGTCTAAGAGTTATTTGATGAAATTCTAGGAAGCATGTCAGTCACCAGAAGATGGTCATTAAATCATTACGTTGACGTTTGTCTTGTTCTTGAGGCAAATCGCTCCATAATCCGCCGCAACGCACTTAAAACTGCGGAATTGCATAGCAAAGAGTGCATTTTTGAAGTACTTAACGACAGACGTACCTTGTGTTTAGCACAGATTTCTGCTAATAGATGTATCATTGTTTCTGTTCGGTTGCTGCTAACCATCAATCATACTGAAATGCACCTGTACACTTTGATCACACTGTGTGTTATTGGGATGTTGAACTTTGCGCCATCGTGCACACTTAAAGTACTAGGCGCCATCTATCGTCATTTTGTCGAGCTCTACATGATAATTCACGAAACACCCACCCCGTGGCAGCACGCTAACTCGGGCGTTGCTTCGCGAACGGACTCTGTGACTAGCGCTAGGACGTTCCTCTCGCATGACGCACTAACTTCGTCCCCATGTTAGAAGCAACGCGAATAAATCGCTGTTTTTAGCACATTACTGCACAACCTACGCAGAGGTAGCCTTTGTAGTTTTCACAATGAAACTAGGGCTGCAGCATCTATGGTCTTATTTTAAAATCTGCGCATTTCATCTGTCGAGTTTACTTCATACTGATTTAACAGACACGGGCACCACTAAGGGTGGTCATAAGGCGCGGTTTTTAATATTAGCTCAACCCCCTTGTCTTGTCTTCGGAGGAGATGAAGACCCGAACGCAAATTGCGATAAGGAGTATTAAAATTTCCGGATGGGAGTGATAATAGATGGAATATAGCCTGGCGCAATTCAGCTGGACTAAAATAGTAGGCTTAAAACCTAACCCAGCTATGCTGACTGCTATGTTCCCTAATGAGTACAATAAATGTAGCCATTGGAACGTCTGGTGACATCCACGATGTCCATATTATTATCGCTCAGCTTTATCAACATTGGGGTAATGTGAGGAAAGAGGAGAGGAGAGAGGGAGGGGATCACATCCCTTTGAACTATATGTTGGTTACATATTGCGTTCATACATATGCGCACCCGCACACGCATCAACGTTTATAAAGGGGGTGGACCACCCCTCACTTTTACCTGCCAAAACGAAATACTGGTTACGCTAACGTTTCTCAAACCACTATGTAGCAAAACACCCACGTGTAATGGGCGACATCTATGAGCAGTGATGTTGAATACAGGACAGTGCTATTATGAAGCTGCCATCCTCATTCACCGATATTTGTAGATGCGCTCCTCTTCTATGAATATTTTCCCTGCCTTAACAAAGAGGCCCGCTGCTTAAGCCTGCCCAAATCTATTTGAGGCCTAAGGCAATTATGATACTTGGGCTCAGCATTTATATAAATAAACGATGTCGGTTATCATCCAGTCTGGCATTTATGGCATTTTTCGTAATTCATTTATAGCAGATATGACACTTTATCTCAATGGGTTCGCACATGCCATCACGACCCTAGCTCTATGTAAGAGTAGAGAAAAGGTTGCACCGAACAACTGAGAGCTACCCGTAATAGCTACGGATGTGCGCGAATATTCGAAAGTTTTGAATATCATTGTGTTAAGAATGAAACTGCGCAATGGCCCTTGAAACGAACTCCAAGCAAGGTGCTTGCCGGTGAATCCGAACCACCGGGCTTACGTGCTCAATCTCGACCATCGCACGTGGCGATTGTGGGTGTGTACTGTGTATGTGCAGTAGACTTTCCGTCCTCCTTCAGAAGCTCGCCCCCACACCGCTGCCGACGACCCGCAAGGCGCCCTCGCGTCTGCTGAAACGAGTCCGTGTCTCAACATCGTAAGCTCCTCTGGGAACGCTTCACGAAAGGGGACAGGGAACGCGCCGCCCGAGCAGTCGCTCTCGGCAGCCGCCTCTGGGCGCCTTCGCTCCAATACGTTGCTGTGCGCACGTTTTTTAATGTTCTTTTGAGCGCCTCGCTCACCCGTAGCGATGTATTAAACGTTTCTCGTTTATTCTCTACGTCGGCTCGTCTTCCCTGCTGTCCTCTTCGATGGTCAACCTGGTTTGGGTTTGAAGCAATCACATTAAAGGTCCCATGACACCAAAATTGCAAACGCGATATGCTTGCGTTAATTGGATTTGCTGCATACGAAGGCAATCTTGACTGAATATTAGCGGCGAACGTCGCCTCTAAGTGATTTTAATGCGGTTTCAAAGTAAGTGGAAATGCTCATCCGAGCTTGCAGCGCCTCGCGACATCGCCACTAGTATGACGCGGTTAGTGGCCCATCTGTGACGTTTCACTTTTGTAAGCGGATATCGTCGATGTCGCAGAGAGAAACGGGCGCACAGCTCTATGGGATACCAAGAGGCGTATTTTACTGCTTCCTCTGTGTGTTGGTCGCTCAAGCGTACATTGTACCGGCGTGCGGCGCCGCATGCTACGACAAGCGGCGTACGGTTCTTCAGGGCACACGCAGCGAACGTGGGATCAGCGCGTAGGCGCTGTCAGATCACTGACGGACTCAGGCTCCTTGCGCACTAAGGCATGTGCGATCGGTGTATGTATCTCCCTCATCAAGTACAAAACAAACGATTGCGCATAGCCCTCCTTCAATCTACACTCTAAAAACAAAGGGAGTGCTGGGCATTCACTTTGGGGGAGTACTTTCGTGTCCCAAATTTAACTCCTTTTTTTAGAGTAGACCAACCCCATTGTAGGGTACCGGTACTCTCGCCAAGAGAGAGTAGTAGGACGCCTCCGAAGGGGATTCGAAGACTCTTTTGAAGAGAGCTCTACTACACCACCAAGCGGGGTGCTAGTACTCCCAGAGGCAGTAGCAGAGACAAAAAAAGAAAAATACAATCAATGCGTTTTTCGACCATGTTATAATTAGCAGGCATTTAATTACATCACACTGAACATAGAACATACAGGCTAACATGACACGAACGCACAAACACGCCAATAACACAACCACAGCAAAGCACAAAGCCCACAACACACTCGCGATACACCGTCTTACACTGAAGTCCCGTATATATAACCGCTATACTTGACCTGCTATGTAGCGCCAGTGGTAAGATACTGTTCTGCGTACTTAAACAAAACGTATGCACAGAACAGGTGTATATTTAGCGTTGGCTCATAGGTAGCCGCTCGCCACACAGATCTGTTAATCTAAACGCGCGGAACATACACAATGCCTTTTAGATTAACGCATTCCTATCATGAGCTGGCTTTCCGTTTCACGGGCAAACACGAGTTCGCAGTGCTGGTTCGCGATGTAAAATGCACATGAGCAAGCGAGTACGAACATAATAGCGGCTGAATTTCATCAACGCCAGCGAAGAAAAGCGACACCCGGCTGCTCCGCTACCACCCGCTTCATTCCGACGGCGTTCCCTTACGAGTCCGGCGAGCACGTCTGTACGGCGAACAACCGCTGGCGATCACAAAATATGCACTCCTCGTTGTTCGTTATTCTGCACACAGATGAAATATAGTCTCTGCCATCAGAAGTGTTTAGGGTACTATGCTGTACTTACCAGACTTGCGAACGGGACGGATCGCAGTCACGGTATTTTCACCGTCGACGCGCTCATGGCCGTCATACGGCTCGATGCCGAAGTCGTAGCGAAGCCTTTTTCTTTACATGTATGAGTTATATCCAGTGAGTCGTCGGAGACCAGCCGTCGACGATCACAACAGCTTACGTAGCTGAAAGTGTATTCTTCTTCGTTTCGCACACATAAGCGAAGAATCCGAGGCGTGTAGGCTGGCGGGTTTCACATAGCACGGGTACGGCCGTTCGATCGGGGAAAAACACAGGAGAGGCAGCTCGCTATGACTCCCGTCGGTTGAGGCTCGTAGTCGAGGAAGGCACCGTTCATTAAACGTGCACTGCACGCGTTTGTACGCGAAAGCTTGCACGTGGAAGCTGTAGGAAGGCCGCTGCTATAGTTCTATCGAAAAACACTTCACAAAGCGGCTGTTGTCTTCTTCAATCGTCCGCTCCCTCCCCAGCCGCCATGTTTGCGGTTGCGAATGCGAGCATCACATGGGTGTGGCAGGAGTGAAATTGCATTTTACTCTCTCATGCCGCAAGAGATATGGACATTTCACTCCATCCGACGTTTTGCTAGAGTAGAACGATGCCCTGTAGTGTAGCTGGGTCGTATCACTCCTGCGAAACCGGCTGCAGTTTTTAGAGTGTACCTTGATATTGTAAATAAAACTATGATTTCGCTAGCGGGAACCGCACCACAACAGCCTACCGTCACTGACGATGCCAACCGGTAGGCCCGACTAGGCAGACGCGCACGTTAGTGACGACGTTTTCGAGGAAAGCGCGAGCTCGCCGCATGACGCTTGTTCTTACCACCGCGATGATCATTTGTAACATGCGTGATCAGCTTGTTCGCGCACCTCAACGTGAATAACAATGCTGGTAACGAAACTAGTGGTTCCGTCAAGCGGCCGGTGCCACTGTTCAGCTGCGAAATGCGCTTGCATTCCGGCTCCAGATCACTAGAGTGTTTTGGAAGCAGGCGGTGCATTGCAAATATAAATGGCCCATTTCAAGCGTAACTTTACACAATGATGATTTATTTCGTATCAGAAAAGAAAGTGTAGTCAATATTTGCTGCACCGTGGTCAGCCATGGTAGGGAAAATGGATCGCGGTGGCCTAAAAAGCGCCGGGAAACGAAGCGGCGGCCAGCGGCATGATGTTACAGGGCACACGTCGCCAGCGCTGCAGTTGGTTGTGGCTGTCTCACGGTTCGAACCGACGACGCGGAAGACAACAAAAATCTGTCCGGGAGAACGTCGTCGACTCTGCCTCTCACGGCCGACGACACGATGCAAAGCGAGTGCGGCGAGCAGACGAATTCAGCACTGGCGCTCGCGCTCCCTCCGCAACGTCACCGAATCTCGGTGACGGGCGCTAGCGCTCAGTTCCAACAGCCGCCGCGCTAGCCCCGCGGCGCTAGTTACTTGCAGTCTTTCGCGCGCGTTTCCAAACTTCGTTACAGCTCAACAAAATTAACGATATTATGATTCATTAGACCTCACGTTGGAGAATTGGCGGCTTCATGCCGTGATTACAGGACACTGTTCTACTCATTACAACATAAAGGTCGCCAACAAGAAAATGGCTGTCATGGGCCTTTTAAGGTTTGCCGCGCCACGCTACCGTAACAATCGGTACTACTGTGTCTGTGACGTGCGCATTCGGCCAAGAAACGCGTTCTCACAAAACTTGGAATATTCGATGTGACACGAATACTCAGAAATTTAGAATATTTGACGCCAACATCCCAATTAAAATACTTGGACAGATTGCACTTGTGGTGCAAAGCTGGACTCAGAGCGGAACTTGTGACCTACCTAGCTTTTGCCGGTTTCTGCAAGCTCAACTAAGTCAAGTAAATAACGTGTCTAGCTGTTCCATGGTTTCGTCGGGAACGAACCCCGCTTCCGCAGCCTTCGGATCAGCAGCCGAGGGCCGTAACCTGTAGACCCCCCGTGGCGGGGCGCGCGTGCAAATTGCACACAAATGCACGCGCACATATTTCACGAGGAGGGCAGTTTTTCGCTCGAATGTTACGCCTAAGCTCGGATGAAAGAGATCCGCTCTTAAAAGAACACCCGATCTCGTGGTTCTCAGTAAGTACTCCACTAGTCGCCCAATGCTTGTATGTCAGCGCGTGTGGAGGAATACCCAAAGAATAAGCATCGCATAGGCGAAATAACGGGTAGCACAAAAGGGACGGCTTCGCTGCTACAACCT
>CM023485.1:100708148-100749493 GCA_013339685.2 Hyalomma asiaticum | reverse complement strand
CACATTCTCCATCTTTTTTTTCCTCTATCTGCACCTCCTCTCCTTATTTTGCATTCTTTCTCTCCTCTCTCTCTCTTCGCTTTGCCCTCATCCGCTTCGCCAATTTCGAGGACGCTCCATGCGGCTGGAACTCAAGCTAGCTCCGCCATTGAAATGCCACATATAAATACGTAAAGGACAGTGCTATATACCCATGCACTTACAGTCCCGACGTATATCTCCGCTAAATCAGCAGCCCGTATAGAACAATATGTTACTTCTTTGCAGTCCTCTCCACAGCTGCGGCATGGCGGCTTGTTTGTGAAGGGTAACACTGTTCCGTAGGAATACTGTAGGTGGACATTGAATATACTGAGTTTACATAGCATATTTAATTACCTCCTTCCTTTTATCCTAATTTACCCTTCTATATACTTCCCTCTTACATAATGATAGGGCGGCATAATGATCGGAACGCCCTTCTCGACCCTTATTTCCTTCTTATGCTAATTAAAAACACTGCATGTCTCTCACGACTCCTCCATTGCGCATGCAATGCTTGCATCATGATGCCTGGTTGCAGCTATATATACGGACACCCAAATCACGCGCATCCATACAACCCTTGTTTCTCGCACAGTTCTTGCAGTCATAAGCTTGCAGTCATACACAAGAAAGTGCGGACACGTGAATTTTTTCAAGACATCCGTAGTTTGACGTCCGAAGCTTACGTCAAGGAGCACGGCCTAATTAGCCGACATGAACCCTATAGTTTGGTTCACGTGTAGCATCTATAGCTTTCTGTAACGCTGCATCCTTTTAGTGGAGGCGGAGCAGGTCCATACACATTTCCTTCCAACACACCTTCGTCGAACCAGCACGTGCCGGGTCACGTCAGTGGTGGCGGCGAGGTCACCGCCGGTGCTTTGTCGTCCACAATCTGCATAATCCAGCGCAGTGCAGTGCAGACCCTCGGAAATAGTAAATCGCTGCGGAGAGACAGATGACTGGTCGGGCGCTGTTTACAAACAAGTCCTGAGCGCGGTCATCCTGGGGGACGGCTCCTTTTTTTATTTTTCGAGCTGGCCACTTTTCCACGACCGCACCGTCCACTCCTCTCTCTCTTACTCTCTCTATGCAGGCATCTTCACGCTGCCATTCGCTCCAACACTTCATGCAGTTCCCAACGCCCATTTGCGTCAACTCCTATTCTCCGTCCAACGTCTCTGTTACCGTCCTGGTGGAACGGCTTTGATGGAGACAGAATTTCAGTCCGCCCGTAGTCTTCTTTACGTTTACGGATACCAGTCTACCGGAAGAGTTTACGGCAGGATGGATGGATGCTATGAGCGTTCCCTTTGTAACGGGGCGGTGACATGTGCGCCACCAGCGACCACTTAACCGCATTTGCTGCCGCATCATTTGCCTCTCACAAAGCGGTCTCTGCGTCCTTCTCCGGGACGTAAACCTCCAGAATTATTCATTATTATCCTTCCCTGGTGAGCCTTGCGAAGGTGGTTATTCGTGAACGTGCCTGTAGTCACTTGGTTTGCAATCCAGTCGCTTTGTTACAGTTCAGAGTCCAGTCGTCGCGTTTGCCACTGCGTTTGCCTCAGTGTTTCGTGTTTTTTTTTTGTTTTTTTTTTTACCTGCTCAGCTCTATGTACCGAATGGACCGGGGTTTCTATCTTACAACTACTGTTCATGAGAGTGCGAAGCCGGCAATCTTCCACGTCGCAACGTAATGGTGTGCCAATGCGTACGGCCAGAGAGCGTTATTTATTTATATTTACTTTGGAAACAAGTGCGATGGGTCTCATGTTAGTGCACGGAAAGCTGCTATCCCTGATGATCTATGAGGTTTTACGACCCAGAACCACAATGTGATTATGGGTGACGCCGTAGATCCGGGGTAACTGAAAATTTTAAACACCTCGAGTTCTTTAACGTGCGCTGACATCGCACACTACGCAGGCCGGGATTCGATTCCACGACCATCGAATCTGTAGCCGAGTTTAGTATAACCACTGGACCACCGAGGCAGGGCAAAGCTGCTATTCCTGCACATGTCACAGTATCGACGCGAGGTAGAGTGGAAAGCGATGCCACTGGCCCCTTGAAGCGAGAACGACAAAGTTCTTGGATATGCACACGTACTCTCGGACGATCAGCTATTGCTGAACTCAGACGCCCCCCTCCACCCCTCCTTGCTGCCTCGCTCTCGCTTGCGAACGTTTTTTTTTTTCTTTTTTTTTCCTTGCCTTAGCTTGGAGGCCTGCTGATTTCTCGCTTGTGCTAGCTTGGTGACAATATATAGACAATTGGAAGCCAGTTGCAATGAAGTGAATCGACCTTCATATTTTCATTTAAATACCTTGCGGAGCACGGAAAACGGATAATCATACGCCTTAATTATTTTAACAAATCCTCCTTACGTGCCTCCTAAATGCAGGTGTATTGTCGTATACGCGAAAACGAACGCGTACGGGAAGGCACACACCTTTCCTTCATCTGCGCCTAAAAACAACAGGCAGAATATTTGCTACTTTCTCGACTACTGAGCGCCCCCGCCTTCCACTTCCGCTGCTTCGCAGCTGTTAGACGTTCGTAGCCAGAAGCGACCGGGCGTGCGGGCAAAGGAGGGGGGCAGCGTTTGCGAAGCAAACAGTAAAGGGGTCGTGGACCCCGAGCCGCAACGACTTCCAGAAATCCGCTCCCGCCGCTGTCAATCCACGGCCTACGAACCTAGCTTCTCGCCGCTGAGCGGAGGCACTTGGGAAAACATGGAAGCGTGCTCCACGCGCTCCGGAGCGGAGATTCCGCAAATACGGACGGATGAAGCACGCCGACTGGATGCTTTGTTTCCCCACTTCTGAGACCAAAACTTAAGCAGTTTTCATTTGTTGCTTTCGCGCTTGCAAAAGCGCGCCGTGGAAGCCCGTCTGGTTTGTAACCTGGTGAGGCGTCGGCTGAGCTGGAGCCGAATTCACAAAACTTCCTTGTTTGTAAATGGTCACGGTGATCCTCCGTTTAACGTCGCTAACGTTAACAAAAGAAAGCGCGGCTTCATTATTTTCCCGCTCTCAGGAAATACAGGGAGGGCAAATCATCAAAGCGCCGTCTCAAGCCCCTCTGCACACGTAAATAACGTGCGCGTGTTGCTCTGCATCCGAAGGTTGCTATTCCCTTAAGAGACACGGCCTTGATGAGGACCATGCAGGTAATATTCCTTGTCTGTGATACTCAAAGCTGCCTCCATTCACTCTGCAGGTTTAATTAATGCTACCATCGCTGTTCAGACAGTGAACCGCGAACAATATACGGGGATCATTGAGTAATATACAGGGTGCTTCAACGAACACTTTCAAAAAGTGCTAGAGGTATAGGCTACTCGAGAAAACACGAAAACTCTTACAGGAAGAAACTGTTAGTAGAGGCAAAGTCGGGAAGCTTCAAGAAAGTGCCCTTTAATCGCCGTCTTCACTAGTATGTACTAATTCGGTTTTTCATTAAAGGATTTTTGGTGGTTATTGTCAGTGGCGAGTTTATAGACACAAAGAAGACGATGTCATATATCTTTCGAAAAAAAAAAAGAAAAGGAAAAGTCATTGTCTAAACCCCTGCAGTGCGAGGAAACCTGTGTTTTCTTCCGAGCCAAAACGTGAAGCACCGAGCTTCGCTCTTGTCAGCGTGCTTGCCTTTTCAACGCAGCCAAGGGCATAGCCACAATTCACATCACTATGATCACTATAAAAATCTCTGCA
Organism: Hyalomma asiaticum; assembly: GCA_013339685.2. NCBI lineage: Eukaryota > Metazoa > Arthropoda > Arachnida > Ixodida > Ixodidae > Hyalomma > Hyalomma asiaticum. The sequence continues at coordinate 100,745,750 of CM023485.1, read as the reverse complement.
GCGAATTCGATTATAGTGAATGTAATTCACTGAATTTCTAATGAATTTTCTCTATTACCCTCCCCACCTCCGGTAGCCAGACAAGCGACAAACGTTAAGTTAACGGAGAGGAAGAGGAGGAGGGGGGCAGGGGGGTCAAGAATAGAGCTCGCTTATGTTAAAAACCGCACTCGATGGAACCTTCCACGGTGCGGGGCAGCATATTTCGCTGCCAAGAGACCACCCATCGTTACGTTATCTCTTATCTCCTACTTGTCAAGCCCAAGGCGGCGTGCAGGGAAGCCGGCTATTCCTCATGGAAGAGGCGAGAGTGCCCATCATATCTCTGTGGAAAAGAAAAAAGTGCAGCGCATATATCCATACCCGCTGCATCCGCTAATGCCGCACACGTCGGCACTTCTGCCATTTTGTACTTGTACTTGGCCGGCGCCTCGGAGTCGCTGAGCACACTCCTGCTGACAAGGAAGCTCCTTAACTCTCTCTCACTCTTCTAAGACACGAAAACCACAAGCGAGGAACAGTTGGCGTTCTATCCGCCAGACCCCCCTTTTTCACAACCCGAGTCTGGCACGCGACCGGGGGTTCCCCTTCGCAGCTCCGATTTCGCTCCAGCTAGCGCGGGAAGGGAGGGCTGCGGTTTCGAGGGAATGATGACCTGCTGAGCGAAGGCGCCCCGTCGAGGTATAGGAGTTCCAGCTTCTCGGGTTTCGAGCTGCCGTTATTTTCGAAGCCTTCAAATCCTAACGAGGAAGTCTGCGTTCAACCAGGAAGTACGCACCGGAAGCAAGCTGGGAGGGTTATTTTGTCACCATGTCGTGTAGTGGGATATCTCGCTTTCTTTTTCCCCTGTTACCACTGACAGACCGTATAAGCATTATCTGTAAGAAGCTGCGTTACGCAAGAAATAAACAATAAAAAGCAGATAAGTATGTTAGAACCCCTTAGTAAATAAACACGTAAAGAAATGCATAAACAACTACGAAAGTAAGGACGCGAATCGATACTAACAACAGACAAACGAAACGAGACACCTTTGAGGTGAATCTCGCACTCGGAGGAAGGGGTGAAATGCGTGTTTATGTGTGCGTGGTAAGTCACAAAATTTAAAACACAGGAATGAGCTTCTTTATTCCGTTCATTAGCACAAATCAAAATCGTAAGAATGAAGGCTGTGTATTACCACGCGTAGTCAGCGTTACCAAGCTCAACCACAGTCGTAGCTGGTACCAGAACATCTTAAGACGAGGTCTGTTATGAAGCAGGCAGTTAACAGGGGAGGAGTTCACGTGACGAAACTGCCATGTATTACCATGAGGCTCTCAGTAAATGATGGCTCCGGAAATTTCAACATCCAGGAATTATTTACTATGCGACGTCCGCGGGAGAGATCGAGACCGCATGCACCACACCTACGCGGCGGTGTTTAGCGAATTCAACGACACATTCGAAGGTGGCAGCGCACCACCACCCACCTTCCTGTGCAAGTCAGCGAGGAAGCGCACAAGAGAAGCGCGCTATCGTTTTGATTGCGTAGCAAATTCTACTACCGCCATCACTGTTATCTATGATCATTGCAGACAGTAACATGTAACAAGCAAAGAACGTACCGGTATAATGTTTTACCCTTCTTGGTAACTCAATAACCTACTTACTATCACTTCGAAGCTGTGCAGCGGCTACAATATTAAGACTAAAATTTGGGTAACAAGCATGGTCACGTTACTAGTTACCTTTTACTCGAAATTCTGTGGCTTGCCCCAGTGGCTATGAAATGTGATGAAATATGTGGGTCAATGGAAGCTACCAATACCGCCTTAGGATAAGGGTGGACAGCACTTGGAATTTGTTTCCGTGGGATCAAGGGAAACGAAACGTTCCACAAGTTCGCGAGCTCTTCTGAAAGTATGCAGTATACAGCGAAAACGTCCGCGCGAGCAAAGGCTCTATGGATGCCGAGTGACGAAGTGCTTCAAAACCTGCTACGTGGCGTACAAGTGCCGCTAACACGCGGTGATGGGTTCCTTCAGCGTAGTACAAGTGTGAAGCGACGCCTATGCTCGCGGCTTTCCGAGCACCTCTTCAATGGCCTACCCAAAATGCGTGCTCGTGGAAGTGACTCTCTGAATCGCAATTACGGTAATGAGCGTTGCGGGGGAAGCGGTTTCACGTAATGTAAGCGAAGTATCGCGCAGGCGAGCAACCGCACCTGTCTTGGGCTTAGGCCTCGGCAGACGACCAGGCATCTATGGCTACCTCTCTCTCCTCCGTAACGTATTCTTCCTGGCCACTACTAATTGAGCGGGGTGCCGCATCAGTCAGCCTACGCACGCCGGCAATACCTGCTACTATTGCAGTGGTGCCAACAGGAGGTTCGCGCAGGTGGACCACGAGGAAGAAGAGGTGGTGGCAGCCCCCTGCTGCTGCGGAGAATGCGTCTGACTATCTCATTTAGCTGGCACGGTGTGTGCGGGCTTTCACGTGCGCGGGACTAGCTGAGTTCACAATCCAAGAGCGCTGGCAGGCCGCTAATGAAACGTCGAAAGCATAGCTCACAAAGAGCATCTGTTTCCTACAGCCCCAGTGCGTGTTCCAGGCTCATGCAAGCGGTAACCGCTATCTCGTCGTGTGAGTTAATTGCGCCTAGCTCAAAAGTGCTAAGGCTCGCGGGAAAGCCCACCAAATGGCGGTGCCCACATTCGAGGGAGGACTTATTATGCTGTGACGCGGAAAGTCGTGGCTCGACAGAAAATGCCGCCCAGAAACAGAATCTCTTCTTTCCTTATGTCGCTATGGGAAGGGAAAACGCAAGCAATCTGCCAGAGCTGGAGGTTCGCATCGTCCACAACGAGTTGAGCTGTTGGATAACGGAATGCATGCGCTTGAATATGTACTTTGCAGTACAGGTAGAGATGGAAACGGCGCATAGCGGTTTATGTAGGGATACTTTTCTTTCCCTGTACACTGTACTGGTAACCGATGAGAAGTGACCGGTGATGGTCACTTCTTTTGTTGTCGCACACTTCTTTTGTTGTCTTCGCCGTGCGCGCGAAAATACGGAGACGAAGACAGGTAGGTGGGTTGCGGTAAAGAAATCACATACCAACACAGTACCCACCACCATGTCCACCATGAGTAGAGCCAATGTTCTTTCTCCCTGTTCTCGTCATCCCATTTTTTTCGCCTACTGTAAAAGTCCCCGGAGACGCTGAACCATGCTCCCAGATAGTGATTATAGTGCAGAAAATATACAGTGGTCCTTAAAAAAGGAGGGAAAAAGAGACGCTTTTTTCTGTGCTCATATTGGGGGCGCGGCCAAGCGCCTTTGGAGAAATGGGGATGGCGTTGAAAAAACATAAAATGTGAGGAAAGGGTCGGTGGAGTTGGAAGAGGTGCAACAGCAGAAAATCGGCCGTCATCGCAAGGGTTCGAAAATGGAGCAAGAAAAAAGCTAAGAGGCGGCGTCACTATAGGTTCTGCCAGTCACGGCCAGCCTGCCCCACCGACGCCTATTGTGTGGCGACTCTAGGGCATGATTAGGTCCTGATGGTTGCCAGACCGCTTCAGGTTGCTTGGACGCGGTAACCTATAGTGGTGCATGAGCGTACGTGCATATACCACTCACATTCACATGACCAGGGCATATTGCCCACGATCATTCGAATTAATTTTTTTTTTGAGCCTAGGCTTCCAGATCGTCACATGACACCCTGTCCCAGTTTCTTTTCTTGCTCCACAGTCTCGGGGCCGACTAGTATCGCTAGATAGCATCGAGGTTCGAATGTCCCGCGGACACCAGAAAGGTCCGCAAGGCCATAAAGTAACGTCGTCTTCACAACTCGTTCATACATCCTCTTCCTCCCGTACGCCTATTCGCGCACTGTGCTTCCCCAAGTTATGTGCCTATATCGGTGCTGCAGGCAGGACTCAGGCCATTTGTCAGTGTCACGTCGGGTGGCGCACTTCGACGACACGTGTCGACTGGTGTCGGTCTCGCCTGATTAATACGGTAGCGCTGCTGCCACGTCCGCCACGTGAGTCAAAGCCTTCCCTTGTTCTTGCTGCTTTTCATTTTCTATCTGCTTCTGCAGCTTCACTTCACAGAGTAGTCCCCCGCCAACAAACATCCTCCAGGCACCATGAATGAACGGGGACACTAGCAAGATTGAGTGGAGGGTCGCGCCTAACGAGTACGAAGTAAGGGATGGAGCTTTGTGAAATTCCTTCTGGGCAAGCGGTGTTTACGTTGTAAATGCCACGATGAAGGGGATTACGCAGAACTCGAAAGCTATCTTTTAATGCGTTTAGCTGGGCTAGTTTACACTGACCTATTGAAACCACCCTTTTCTAACAAGCAAGCGAATTACAATTATGTGTGCCCTGTACTGTTATATGGTAATGTATGGCTGCGCTTTTTCTCTAGAAAACAACGGTTTCGAAAGCAACGTTCCAGTGCCATCGGGTAGAACTTTCTAATTACATAGTGAAGTGAAGATCCCTAGCAGGATTCCTGAATACGCTTAAACGGCATATCTGAAACAAATAGATAACCCATGAAACTTGCGAGTAAGCGTTACGGAGAAGTTTCTAGTGTACAAACTGCCAGTGTCATATCTAAAAAGAGGCGCGATCTCCCCTGATGTCGATTTCGAAGATACCTATGGCAACATTATGTCTATCTGCACAGCGCTTCTTATTATCATATGTAACGTGCAACCATTTCGCCATATGCGTTCGCTTTCTCATTTGGCGTAGTCGCGCCGCGGACACTCAGTGCAGTAATACAATATGGGGCCATATTTTATCGCCATAATATGATTTTCGGCACGCTCTGTTCGGTCGGTTGAGGAAATGCGAGCGAGGTTGTGTTCCGATACTCACGGCAGAGGGTTAAAAAACAGCTACTAGGACAGCGGCCATCTAAAGTCTCATTCCAACATTCACGCCGACGTCAAAACAGATAGCTTCGAGAATACAGCATTCATCTGCAGACGAAAAACGATGCAGGCCACCTAGCAATCCAAACAAGATGGCGGCTGAAGGGATTGTTTGGATGTGCATAAGTGTCGCTCGGTTGGCCGTCTGCCCAAAAGTATAGCGCTTCCTTACGCGCTCAGTGTGAACTATACGTTGAGTTTTTGGTGTGATTGGCAAACGAAATAAGCAAATGAAACGACAATGCTGGGCGTTTTCTTTAGCTTTCCTTTGTCTATGCGAGGTGGCGTCACGTTGTCCAGGCGTCATCCAGAAGCGTGCCATTACTCGGACGACGAGGGCGCGAAGCTGCCTTTTAAGTTGTCAATGTAGACTGTCTGCGATGCCGTCGAGAATTGAAACACAGCCCAAGTAGTCGCTTCAGACATCGTACACGCGAATCCTGCGGCACGTTAAGCGACACTGCCGCTGACAGGTATTACCTCGAAACACAACCATGCATACGTTAGCTGCTTTTCGGAAATCTGCTTTATCATTACAAATTTTTATTAGGGAAACATAGGGTAACGGCTGCAAGTTTACTTGACCTCGTCCAGTTCGAGATGCTAACCTACACTGGACGTGAGAAAGGAATCGGAGGGGAGTCAGCGTTATAAAACACAGGTAGGAGCATAAGAGAAAGATTTAGTTGAGACAATTCTCAATGTATATACTCGTAATGTGCGACGCCGCTGTACAGGCGGTCGCATTAGACGGTTGCCTTGTAGAGCTTCCAAAGGATTCGTATGTCTTTTTCGCTGGGGTAATCTGTTTCGTAGGTGAACCTGTGGTGATCCGGTGTTCTGCTCTGAAACTATAATCTATATTCTAGCGCTTGGATCGCAGAAAAAATGTACCTTTCTCTTGTATATGGCTGTTACTGCGCTTTTACAGCCCGTTTGAGTGCAAGAGCCTTACCCTGCGACAGTGATAGAAAGTGAGATGAATACCTCCGAGGCGGTAAATATGTGCCACTGTAACTCCAAGGCTCTACGTATGTGATTTCTTTTTGTTTGCTTATTATGCTCGCCAACCATGCATTAACTGCCGAAGGAACATCGACCGTAACCGCACACATAATCGTGCGTGCCGTAAATGAATGACGCTGCGACCGAAGCTCCAGAGATTGCTTTTGTGCACGCTGCCACCTTCGTCTCACTGGACGAATACATGCGATAGCAATGCTGAAAATGGAATTATGTTCTAGCTGACCTTACCTCAGTAGCGGATCAAAGAGCTCTATTTCTTCATGGTCGGTAAGGCCACTTTCTCAGGGGATCAGCACTCGGGAGTCAAGGAGCCCTTCTGTACAGAGAGATTAAGCCCAGTGAAAATTTCAGCAGTCGATTGCTCGGAATAAACATTTGAAAAGGCAATTTTAATATTGAGTGAACTCTCTTGCATGGCGCTAGACACTAGCGCACGGTGCTCTTCTAGTTGACTGAGCTGGACCTCTGGATGACTGGGATAGACTTCAGGTTAACTTTAGGTGAACTGGCTTATACCTTGTGAGAACCGCGTGCCCCGCTTGGAAATGTTGGCACGTGCTGTGGAGTAGTGCTGCGCGAGGCCCGCCTCTTGATTACAAAAGCAGCAGCCGAGCGAGTGCGGATTTGCTGCGCGCCCTCTCTTTTCGGGAGCCGATGCTTACAGGGTGCAATAAAAAAGACAAAAGGCCCATTCTGCATTCACGTCGTCTTAGGACCGAATACGCTGATATCCGCGGACGTACAGCGCCTGATTGTATTAAAACTCGAAGGAACATAAGAATAATAACAGATGTCAAAATAAAAAGTGGAGCCGCAGTATCGAATGGCACGGTTATATAGAGTTGCCAGACTGGCAAGTATATAGTGTGCTCGTTGGCCAGCAGGAATACCAAGGCATAAACAACTGCTGCTATTGACCCTGCGAGATGTAAACCACGGCGTGATTTTGGCGTCGGCGTTCCAGCCGATAAAATGTGCGTCCACACAGCCACCACACCCAGCAGAGTCAGCAGATATTCCCGTAGATGCCGTCACCACGTCGTCAAATGCAGCCTGTAGCAGCGCCCATGATACTGGAGTTTTATGTCGTTCCGCCACAGTGTGCTTGACAGAAAATGTTTATGTCCTCTCAAGCTGTCACCCACACGCGGCGTTCCTTCGATATGTGCTTTCTATACGTCATCGCGTCATTCTGCTGACGACATCTCCAAGTTGCTGAACCATAACGTTTATTTATTGTTTTCCAGCGTTTTCAATTTTGCGTATTACTCCGGTTCAGGCTTTGTTTATAATTGACAACTATTTGTGTACGCGTCGATGCGAAGTACACACCAGTGCTGTCCCAAACTGAGATTTCTTTGGGTGAATTCTCTGAGATGGCCACGGGAGCGGCGAAGATATGTGCATGCATATACACAGACGTCGTTATGCCTGTTTAGGATAAAGCAGTAATCAACACGTGTGCGCCTGACTGACCCTAACCGCAGTTTTGTTGAAATAAATTTGTTGCTACCGGCGTATCCCAAGCGGCGCCAACAAAGTATGTTATCTGCTCATTGGTCACACAAGACGTCAAACGAGAGCTCAGATGAGACCTCAAACGCTAGAGCAAAACCACGCTATGATTATGAGACACGCCGCAGTGGAAGGCTCCGAAAACTTCGATCGCCTGGGGTTCACTGACACCGGCACAGTACGGCGGGCCTCAACATACCGCCTCCATCGAAATGCAGCCGCCGCGTTTGTAGTTCACTCCCGCGATGCGTAGAACGGAATGGAGTGAAAATTCCGGCCCAGCGGCAACGCCTAGTAACCATTTAAGGTCACTATGTCTTTAATATCATGGCTATTGGGTTGACAGCGCATCGTGCTCGCCGTCTGTTTCCCGAACAACGCCGCAATCGAGGAAACAAAATTAGGGGCTCCAGAAACGCCAAGCACGAAATTGCTCGCTCCCCATATTGACACCCTCTTACTGGTATAATTTGCTTTCATTATTACATCTGCTTTACCTTTGCAACGCTCTCCTCGCGAGAGGCACTACCAACACGAGAAGAAATTCAAAGCAAAAGTCCGATTGACTTCGTCGAGCGCCGATTCAAAATAGGAGCAGAAAAGAAAGATAAGGAGTCTGATGTGCGCATGACGCGCATTTCAAAACACAAACTTCGACTGTCGAGAACCAAGATGATTTGCCCTCGCTTTTCGTAACTCACTGCGCAAGGGAACAGGGTTACGCTACTTTTGTCTCAGATTTCGTTTACTGCCTGTGAACCCCTGTAATAAATAGATGACAGCGCCAGAGGCAGCAGTAATTATTCAACACTCAACCGTAATGAGTGCGACCAGTCAGGGCTTCATCGCTTCCAAATTTCCGCTATGAGAGGCAGTATTTTAGTATCTGTGACATTAAAAATTATTGCCTCCGCATTATCTATCATCGAGCTTTTGAATTTGTCGTTATTTGTTTACAGAGACGCGCACGCACCCAGCACAAGAACCTTGTAGGGTGGAAATGTGTACGATCTGATAAACTTGTGACCCGGCTAGATAAACAGCCAAGCTAGAGTGACATACACTCGCAAACGTATATCGTATTCCCGCAACCACAAAGTTCGTCTTCTTCACTGGCAAAACCGCCTTCAGCAATTCTTTATTGCGCTGTAAGTCAGAGATGGATGTCTATATATGGCGCCCTCTGCGCAAGATCACCAGTAAGTCAAGAACCTTAACTATATTTTGTGCGTTTATTTTCGCTTTAAGTCTGTCGCACCTGTGCACTCAGCACAATTCATTAGTGCACAGTTTAAGCGCAGAGAGATAAAGCTATAGAAAAAAGAACGCACGAACGTGCAACGGGAAAAGAATAAATGCTTTCTCCATTCGTGTAATCATCCCGTTAACATTTTTGTGTTCGACCACTCAGCGTCACTACCCAGATTTGTACACGATTGTGCACCAGTTCGACATGTTATCCAGTGCACATGTTACTTCTTATCTTTCCCCGGATCATGACAAAACAAACGAACATTTTTTTACTGTATATCGCGCATGAACAGTCATCAGACAGCTTTAATTAGGCACATTCTGTTCAATAAAAGGAAAACAGAGAGCAGGGAAACAAAGAAAGAGCACATTGAAAAAGAATAGGGTTACCATCGAACTCTGAGAGGACGATAAGGCTGTGCCGCAGCTCACTGCTCTGTAAACAAACTCCGTGCATGCATTACCATCAGAGTGCAACGAAAATGCGACCGAATGCGAGCTCCGAACGAATATTCATACCGATGCGAGAATTCCCATGGTCGCGCCGAGAGCACAGACGTGATAGATGGGGAGACCGATTGGATCTGTGCGTGATGCGTGCTTTCTCGTGCACGCTTTCCTTTCTTGTCGCTCACACCGACGCCGCCTCTCGCGGGAAGCGTGCGGAAAAACACGATGTGAAATGCAATAAAGCAATTAACAAAAGAAAGTTCAATGCCAGATGAAAAAAACGACCCGATCAACGTAACCGAGAAATATGGTGCCTTGACGTGCATATTATATATCCTTGTACTTTATGACTTACTCTGGGGATTTCTGACTCGCTATTGCGTAGACTATTTCTCATGCCAGTTCGCTTCTTTCATTTGTTAGCCACGCTGTCGCTTTCGAAGCGAGCAGTAGACGAATGACGAACAGTACGACGAACAGTAGTCTCAACGAACAGTAGACGCAGTCGCGACCTTTCAAAACGGAAAACTTTGTGTCGACAGACCGTAGGACTCGTTAGTACCATCGTTTCTGTATGTAATGTTTACTGTTCTAGGCGACCACACAAACAGCGGAAAAAAGAAGGCCACGTTTTTTTAGTAGAAGTGCAATTTCATCCACCACAGTACACACGGCTAAAATGTAATATGACGTTCCGCATCTTGATCGTAGAGAGGCTCAGGCTCTCACAAAAAAGGCATCACGGCCTCAGCCCGATCATCGTGTAGATTACACCTCAGATCCAAAAACTGTTCAGCGGCATAAGCATCGTCATTACCAATTCAGAAACTATGCGTTTGAAAAACAAGCTGTTGCGCGCGCGCGCGCACACACACACACACACACACACACACACACACACACACACACACACACACACACACACACACACACACACACACACACACACACACACACAACTGCTTATGTCTCTCGTGCTCTCTTAACTACGTCCTTATTCTGCGCCTATACCCCACACGCCAATGGTAAGACAAAGGAGCTCAGTTTTCAGTTTCAATATTTAAATTAGGCGCCACTTATCCTGCTTTAATCCACTTATAAGCGGATTGTGATGCAAGCGAAAGGCGGAGCGTATACGTAATACGGGAGCTGTAATTTGCGCACGCACCAGGTGTCTGACATCACAGTTCCCTTGACTTATTGCGCTCGCCCAAGAAATTTATTTGGCGATCGCGCAAAGAACACGGAGGACTCATCGCCTGTTCTTCTATCCTACGCGCGTCTTAAAGAAGGGAAACGGAAGGCTTGCACAGACCCGTGCCAGTAAGAAAGCCGGCAGTGAACCTTTTCGATGTTGGTGGCCTATGGAGATTACGTTCCGCACACGGCACTTCGAACCTCCCATTTAGTTTCCGCTACGCTGCTTATGAAAGCGCTTCCAGCCTCCAGGCTTATATCGCCACGTACGTGTCTCCTCAATTTCCCTCTTATCCTCTCACATAAGAACCGCGGTGGCCTAAAGCAGGACCGAACGCGGACGTAAAAGAAGGTGGTTTTGGAGGGCAGGCTGCTCATCGCGGGCTGTAAGCCGATTAGTGACCGCGGCTCCATTCAAAAGAGATATGGAAACGCCGGGCACGAGAGCGATAAGTTCTCCCTTTTATTTATTCATTCAAGTGGGACGGTATAGCAATATAAATGTTACGGCACGCGACCGCGGCGTAAAGTAAACCACGTAAAGTAAACCACGTGTGACGTGTGTGTGTGTTTGGAGTACCTGCAGCTTCCAAAATAACCGGCCGACGTGCTTTTTCTTCCACTTTAATCCCTATCCATTTGTGGCAGAACTACTATACTACGGCTAAAAGCTACAAATAACATCTCCGATGCCTTCTTTGGCTTCTTTGTCTTTTAGCGTCCCGCTACAGTGGTCTAGATAGCATGGTATACTCGGCTGGTGATGCGAGTGTCGTGGGGCTTATTCCCAGCCCCGGCGGCTGCATGTCGATGGACGCGAAATGTTGAGGCCCGTGTACTGTGCGATGTGCGTGAACCCCAGGTGGTCGAAATTTCCGGAGACCTCCACTGCGGTGCCTCTCATAATCATATCCCCCGGTTTTGGGACGTAAAACCCCAGAAATCAATCGTCACCTGAATTTAAGCATATAGAGGTAGGGCCTACGCACTTTCAGAAAGCCTTTTCGCTAACCTTGATTCACAGCTGAGCTGTGGCAACCTGTAATGGCTTGCCGCCGTGTACTCTGCTTCTTAGCTAATGTTAATTATTAATTAGTAACTGTTACACAAGGTAACAACCTTGCTTAGTTGAAATTGATCCCCCCGATCTTATAAAAGCGTCAACTAGTGTCGTTTCATCCTTTATTTCACGGCTTTCATCCGTGGCCGACCAATGCGCGGGTATATGAGCAACACGGGATTTTACTGTGGTTAATCGCGACGTAACTAACGAGCAGATCACGTTATTGATGTCGCGCCCTATTTGCGGTGGCATTCACGAACTGGGCACGACATGGAATAGGCAAACAGGCATGGGAAGGAACATTCATACCCTTCCATGCTAATTTCGGTATATATGTGAAGTTAAGGAGACGCGAGTTATATCGATTCTGTCGTCGACTTTCGCGACTTTTCGGGTCGGTCTTCCAACGATACACTTACGGCTAGCGCTATCAAAAGTGACGATTAACGTGAGACCTCAAGTTACTGAGGAATAACTAGGTAAGCACATTACCCATTACACTTCCTGAATAGTAAAGAGTGCGTATACGGCGGATGAGTTCTGCGGAAACCCGAAAGGTGGACTAACGTTTATGAAAGGGAAAATTAGCATCCACCCGTATTGTAGCACAAGGCTACAAGGAAATCCAAACGGATTTCTCAGAGATGAAAGCTTCCTAGTTGCCGAAAAATTCGTCCACCCGGGACCAGGACGAATTTTTCGGCAACTAGGAAGCTTTCATTTCTGAGAAATCTGTTTGGATTTCCTTGTAGCCTTGTGCTACAAAACAGGTGGATGCTAATTTTCCCTTTCAGAGTGCGTATACGTCGGTTGCAAATCAAGTATACATATATATAACTGGATTACCACCACAATAAGTAAACTTATAAGCACCGTCTACCTCCTAAAGCTGCATTTGATTTTCAGACATCTAATCGCATAAAGTACCGCGGCCACTTTTGGGCTCACATTCGCCAAATTACCAGTTCAACATGTCATCTCCTCTGGGATGCATGCACACAGACGTGACACAAGAAAGAAATAAACGTGGAACACTCGGACAGACAAACCGCGTCCCACCACGTTGTGCCTCTCATATGGGCTTCACTACACAAAAAGCTTAGACATGCGAGTCGCAAGGACAACACCATTAGCGATTTCTCACGCTAACCGCTGCACTTCTCTACGAGGTATAGGCAGCACAGTTGAACGATCGCTGTGGTAGGCATGAGGTGCGATTCCCGCAGCAGCCGCCAGGAGCAGCTTGCGCTCACCGCCCCGCTGTCACTTCAACGGTGAAGAACAACGATGAGCGTCGGTGAAAAGCTGCACTCCACATGGCCGGGGTTCTCTATGATGGCCGAGGGACCAACATGTCGCGTTGTTCCGCCAACTTGTACACGCGGATGCTTGAAGCGCGATTTCCGCGGGCGTCGCTACATCGCCAGAAATAGCCGACCTCGGCGCCGGATGCCTTACCTTTGTTCGCGTTCGTCGGTTGCGGTTTGTGCGTCTTGTCAGAACTCACTGAGGTGCATCCTCGCGCACTGGGAAGTGCGCCCGTGATGCATACCCGTTGCGGTGATAGTCTTCACGCCATACCGCGTTCCTCCCTACCCACATTCCTCAAGCTGCCTACTCTTATGACTCCGCGTTTCTCCAAATAGACCTGTCACTTTTAGCGGCGAAGCTCCTTAAGGCGGCACCCGTTCGTCCCTCGTCGTAGTGCGTAACCAGTCTTACGCTCTCATTCTTCTGTCTCTCATTCCCCATTAGCAGCCATTGGCATGTTCCAGTAGGAAACGTTAGTAGAAGTAGAAGTGTAAGTGTTAGCTAAAAGCCGACTTCTCCTGTCTCTCATTCCCATTAGCAGCCATTGTTTACCTCCAAGATGTGCCTGGTGAGATTTCTCCTGTGCGTGATTAAACAATAAAAATTTTGTTCAAAACGCCGTTGATTGATGAAATAAACCAACGAAAGACGCCAGATGTTTTCTAAAAGCAAAACGAGACGGCTCGCGCCCTCGCCGCGAGCGCCGGGAGCCACGCGCTCCCCGGCAAACTCGACACTGCCCCGGCAAACGCGAGAGACAACGTTGGCGCAGGCAGCGTCTCCTAGCGAGTTTCTTGATTGAGAAATACCGACTGCTCGCGTTGGAGAAGCGTTCACCGGCAACCCATATATATATATATATATATATATATATATATATATATATATATATATATATATATATATGCACTGGATCTTGACTTGCAATGAAGTGCCGGTGGGAGATTTCACTTGTGCATTGTGCATAGTTGAACCGTGAGGATTCGTAGCATGCGCGTTAACTAAATTAATCCGGAACTCGGCACGATCTACGATAAACATCCCGAGCTTCGCCCACTCATCATCATTCACTCCGTGGATATGCTGTAATTTTTTTGCTCAGGGGCATGTTTTAGCTTATGCGTATCATCATAGAACACGCACAATGTGTCGCTGATTGACATTAAGACATTAATATTCCCAGCAACTAAAATTTCCTAATGTGATCATTTCATGACACGTCATCTGGATTTTCGTGTTTTGATGAATTTTTCTTATTATATTAGGCCGAGGATTGCCACTGATAGGCAAGATTCCAAACCTTTGCAGGAGAAAGGAAAAGGTGGGGTTGCACAAAGAAACAAACATTTTATGACGACGAAACAGGCCGTGCTTAAAGAAAGAACGCATCAAATTTGACCGCGCTGTTGCCATATACGAATGCGAGCGTGCGTTGACTTAATTCTGAAATGCCGTCTACTCCCCTAACTATAACAACAAACACACACTGTGCTATTTAGTAGAGCCATGTCATAGCCACTAGGGTAATACGGCATGAATAATATGTAGTGCGTATATTTCAAGAAGCACGGTGATGCATAGATCGCCAACATATTGCGGATATCGTACTACGAGGCATTATGCGTGGACGTAAATATCAGCTAACGCTTAATATTCAATTAGAAAGGTGAACATGAGTATTTATTATCAAATATGATTCCAACGCTTGAGAATCCACATTCGCCTGCAGTCAGCGTAATTCCCCATTAGTACACGTATTTTTCTTCTGGGCTTTTGATTTGAATTACGTACTTTTGCAGCTCATGTTTAAACTTGCGCGCGAGGGCGCACTGCATTCTTTTCTCTGCTATTAACGAGGCGCAAATTAAACGTTATTTGATTTAATCATCATCATCATCATCATCATCATCATCATCATCATCATCATCTCTGCCTATCTTATGTCCACTGCAGGACGAAGGCCTCTCCATCCTTGCCTGTCCTGCGCGAGCTGATTCCATTTGACGCCTGCGAATTTCTTGATTTCGTCCCCCCATCTTACTCTCTGTCGTCCTCGGCTACGCTTGCCCTCTCTTGGTATCCATTCCGTCGTACTAACTGTCCATCGGTTATCTACCCTTCTCATCACGTGGCCTGCCCATGTCTATTTTTTCTTCTTAACGTCAGTTATTATGTCAGCGACTCCCAACTGTTCTCTGACCCACTCGGCTCTCTTCCTATCTCTTAATGTAACGCCTATCATTTTTCGTTCCATCACCCGCTGCGCCGTTCTTAACTTCCTCTCGAGCTTCTTCGTAATTCTCCAAGTTTCTGGCCCGTGTGTCTGTACTGGCAAAATGCAGTGGTTATATAGTTTCCGCTTGAGTGATGGTGGTAGATTTCCTTTCATGAGTTGGGAATGTCTCCCGTACGCGCGCCATCCCATGTTTATTCTACGGTGGATTTCTTTTGTATGGGCGGGTTCTCCTGTCAGTAGCTGTCCTAGGTATAGGTATTCTTCTACGACTTCTAATGTCTGGTTTCCGATCGTGAAGCCACGGCGACCCGGCCACCCAGACGACTTGGCCACGCTTTCGTAGCAGACCGAAGGGTCCCGAGTTCGAATCCTCGAGGAGTGCCTGTGTCTTCTTTTTTTGTTTTTGTTTTCTGATTTGATTTATTATTTATCCTTATTTAGTGCGCTGCTACCATGTCCGGAGGAATGGAAGCTGGCGCATACTGCTGCGTGCACTGCTGAAAAAAATTTATCACGAAAGATATCAAGATCACCGCATACGTACACATAATGCCTCAGAGCGTGACAAAAGGTATCGTGGAGTTACATGCGTACTACATCACAAATACAGGAGGAAAGATTACACGATTCGCTTTTGAGAGGGGAGAAAGAAACCATGATTGCGGAGGGAAATATGCCACCTGCAGGCGCTGCTCATTCCGCCACACGAAGCGCCGATCAGCGCGTCAGACGCAACTGCTGGATACGTTTAGCAACAGTAGCTGGGTCTTCACAAGCGAGAGTGATAAATGGAGAACGCTTAAATGCTGCCAGCATTAAAGAAAAAAAAAACGCTGGTGGGTTTGATAAGGAGAAGAAAGAAACGGGGAGGGGAGGGGGGGGGGGGGGGCGGGAGGGATGTTGTGGGCGTTCCCTCTTCTATGGCGTGGCATGGCTAGGGAACCATCAGCCGAAAGCTGTGAAGCCAACGTCGCTTAGCACCCACTGGCTTTCTTTGTTGTGTGCATCCACTCTCTCAACTTTTAAGCGACATAAATGGAACTGAAACATACAGAGAAAGCAGGAAGCTTTGAGCGCACAGCAAGTGAACATATCAGCGAGAGAACGTATACCAGCTGTTCTTCCTGGCCGTATTGTAGTGCAGGGTATAACGAATGCTCCGTTCTGTACCTTCACTTACCCAGCCCTTCGCATGGCTGTACACTGCATGGTTCTCGATTCCCTTCTTTCGTTCATTCACTTCCTCAGCTAGCGCAAATTCTTCTTTCGTAACATCTGCGGCCGTAAATCCGCCACATTATTCGTCATTGACTAGTCTTCATGGCTGTCCTTCATGCGCCGAGGAGCAGGTCTCACCAGCACAGTTAACCCCGACACAGTCTTCTGTTTACTTCATGAGCGATTCGTTTCAGTACTGGTGCATCCCTAGGAACATGATATACGGCGAAGTAATTGCGGTAACTTCCGTTACGACAGCAACCGTGGGTTCACGCAGTCATCCAAACCTCACGTGAAGCCCTCAGTGACGTCGCTGTGAGCATGACATGTTTCAGTTGACAGCTCCTTGTGCCCACAATTCTAACGTGCACGACGGTACTTACATGTCACATAACTTCCAAAACATCTATCTCACATTCCCCCCTCCCCTACGCATCTATTGCTGTCCATCTTTCGCCAAACCACAATTATTAGCTAAACTAATTTCTTGTGTGGTGTCCGTGTGTTCTTCCTTCCCGTTCAGATTGCCTCGATTTAGCAGTTAAAGCTACTTACCACGCAACAGCGACCATGGAATGAATACGTAACGCCACCTGTCACGCGAAAAGGCGAGAATATCTCGCGTTTCATTCTTTTTTCTACCTCATACCCTTTTGCAGCTACCTACTGCAAGCAAGTGTGCATGAATCCACACTTCGAGTGTATAGATAAATTTACGTGAAATCAAGGTGCAACGTAACAGTCACCGTAAACTAGGATTCTTCTAAGTGCGTTTCTGACGAAGATGGACCAATAATCAGGCATTTACATTTCAAGAGCGGAGCTCTTTAAGCCGAGCTCCGTGAACCGCAAGAAGTAAAACTATCGTCATACGGTGTGCGCGCACTTATATGAAATGCCCGGCATTTGCGCTCGTGCTTCTTCTATCTCTTGCGCTCATGCCCTGGGACCACTACTACATAAAGCCGGATATGCTTCAATGATAACACTGATTGGTATAAATCGATGAACAAATCGCAAAATACGATTTAGAACAGGGAATGTCGCAGGAGCCAACGTTTCGATAAGCGGACTTGTCTTCGTCAGGGCGGCAACTGCCTAACTGCGACTGGCTACCTGCTCCTGCGACATTCCCCGTTCTAAATCGTATTTTGCGATTTGTTCATCGATTCAAGCATCCATCTTACCCTGAGCTAGGAAATGGGAGATGGGAAAGAGAAGTGAGGATGAGGAGGAGAAGACAGTAAAGCGTAGCATAGCCCTGTAGAGGGCAGCATAGTAAGGGGGTGGGAAAGTCAAGTGTGGGTGAGGAGGAGGAAAGGAGGAGGGGATAGGGTGAGGAATAGTGCTGGCATGTAGAGTATAGCATAGCAAGGAGTGGGGAAGAAGGAAAAGGAGGAGGAGGAAGAGACGGTTTGTGCCTAGACACGGGACCCAAATCAAGTAACATGACGTCACAGCTAGCCGCGTGGCATCTTCCCACTAAAATCATGTAGAAGCTAGTGCCGCGACAGTTGCCGCGAAATTAGTGCAACTGCCGCTCACGTGACATGCTCCAGCCAGAACCATGCAACAGCTGATCACATGACAAATCACGTGACTTAGTTGAACTTGCAGAAGCAGGAAGAAGGTAGGTCGGCCACATGCCCCGCTCTTAGTCCAGCCCTGCACCCACAACCAGAGCGAGCTGCCCACGTTTTTCCGGAGCATGTGAGCCGTGGCCCCCTTAAACATGTTTCACGCGACCAAACAAGAATAAAGAAGAGCGGAGAAAGCGTGAGCAGCTGTGTCGCTATCTCCTAATGGACGTTCCATGTAGCTACAGGTCTCGGACGTTTCTATGAGGCGTGAGAAAATAGGACAAGCGGAGCTTTCTTTTTCTTCCGGCTTACTGGAAATCACATTGTCGCAGTGTCCGGGATGACATCTCCTGCTCTCCCTGACGGGTTTTCTCCTCGTCAAGAAGCAGAGTAATGCCTGCCGTCTCACAAGCCCCTACACGGAAATCGTCCGTTCATGCAGCTCCCGCTCCTTCACTTATATCATATTCTTTCTCCCAGCGGAAACGCAGCTGTTTCTTGGGGGAACGTGACAGAGAGGTGATGCTATCGTACATTATGTGTTACATGCTATTACGGCACTAATGCGTGTCAATGGAGTATCGACTCGGAACGAGAATAGCTCGGAAGAAGTTGGAGAAGAACGAGACCGGCGATTTGCTTCTTTCGTTTTCCTCCTACCCTTCTCCTGCGACGCGATTCTTGGCCGATACCCCGTTGTGGATTGCGCCAGACATCCAGGTCAAAACAAAATAAAATAATGGTCACCAGATTACAGAACAGTTGGGCGTATTTTAAGTGTGTGCAAAGCGTCTACGTTACATTTTAGTGACATCGCTGTGTGATTTGACGACATGGCAAGCCCGCAGCATACACTGGCGAGCGACCTCAAAGTTATTTTGGCAGAGTATGATCGCAGTTCGAGGCGTTGATACAGCGAATGAGCGTTACCATGACGAGCGGACAAGTGCCTTCTGCCACATACAAATATCATGTTGCTGAGGCGTGGAACCACCAAGTAATCGCAGACAAATCCAAGAATGCGAAGAGGTGTTATGGAAGCAGTTAATGCGTGAGGAGTTTGTGCAGAAACAGAACATGCACGAAGAGTTTGTAGGGAAAGAGCGCAGGTGTGAGGCGCTCGTGCTGTAACAGTACGCGCCTCAACAAGAGCCGCCTCGACATCTTGTTGAGAGCTACGGTTCAGACACCGCTGGCAAATGCTTGCGACGAATGCGTAAACAGAAGATGACAAGAAACTGACGACAAGGTGCAGATGGAAAACTTGAGCTGCTGTCCTGCGATGACAGCTGCAACTGTTGCCTCGAAGACGGGGACGGGAACGCCAGCACCATGCACCGAGCCCTCGATTGCAGAATTCAGCTGGCCATCCATCCACCGCCGAACAGACGGGCCGAGTCGACACCATCCCGACCTCCGCACGAAAAGCGGTACTACCACAGAGCCAGAACCTGATGGCACGTAGTATCCATCGCTTCAACAACCAAATAAACACAGTCGAGCAGCCGTTCCTGCCACACCCGTCGAAGAAATGGTCCAAGCCCACCGTTTACCGATTTCGTACTCAAGACGTGCTAGAAGAACCACTTCCCACGGGGGCATAGCGACAAAGCAGGAATTCGGCCGCCTTGAGTACCCTGTGATGTCGGCAAATGGACAAAAGAAATTGTATGCACCCAAGCACAACGTCGCGAAAACTGTTAGCGTGGTCCACATCACCCTAACCCAGCAGCGGGTCAACGTCACTGACACGATGGCGCTGAACGATTCCATAGACAAGCGACAAATGACTCCGGAGAGCAGCGATGTAGAAAGAGAGATCGCAAAGTCTTTCACTTTTCAACTTCACACGTCCCACCGATACGCAACGGCGGGGCAGTCTGCGACAATGTTTCCAGCGCTGTAGTCGCCAAACGATTCGACTACCAAAGGTTCTGTCTTTTCGCGCTATGTCGCTTAAGCAATACCAGGGGCTGCTACGGATATTTAAACGTCACTAGAGACGCCGCATCTGCTTTATCATAAAACCACCCTTCCATTAATTAGCCTTGGAAAAACTCCTTCCTTCATGTAGCTTCGGCAGTCGGTTTCTAGATGCACAATGATCCACTACGAAGTTTCACACTGCCTTTCAGCCCATGCGTTTAAGTAATATATATGCAGTTCTATCAAACTATATGCCGCCGTATCAGAAGGCGAGACTGTGAGAGTAACATGCTCTTGTAGTTGAGGGAACACGAACTGCAAGGGAATGTTATTCTCATATTTTGCCTTCTTTTTCGATTGTCGATTTGTTACGCGGTGCAACTGCGATATGTTCAGCGCCATGTATAATAATTAGAAACAGTGAGCAGCTTTTGCGCATTATAGAGGAAACACCTTAGGCGCAATTCGCAAGGCCATGTGGAATCCAACATCTAAAAACATGTTGGATTCCACATGGCAAGCGCAGTGCGATTTATGGGTCGCCTAACGTAATTTCGTTTATGAAATTGCACCTCGCAATTCATGCATCTTACAGCCTACCGTAATATGCTCGAAGTAAAACAAAATTTGCTGAAGTTGTGAATAAGTATGTTCAATAACATTTACTGCTCGGACATATTTGCAGATATGAGGCCGGGAATGCGCTGCACGAAAACCACCCATTATCACGAGTAAGCTTCCACGCGTGATTTCAGACGCGTTTTTACCTGCCACACGTCTATAAACGTAAGAAACTACTAAGCAAGCGTCGCTATAAGCATGTTTGCTTGAAGTCGAAAATGTGTTGACAAATTTTGCCAAGATAGAGAGGACGACGTTTCCTTTGTCCTAATGGCGTTCCTACTCATCTCAGGTCAAGGAGGGAATATACGCGAAAACCTTGCGTGACAAACAAGCTAGTAAGAAACCCTTAGCTTCCCTACGTCGTCGGAACAGCCCGTTTCGCAGCTAAGCTTGCAGCGACTGCCAGTCCGACAGTAAAATTTACGTAGTTTCTATATGAGTTCTCCCGCTTTCAATTCGACGAACCTCGGCACCCCACTGTGTGCACAGAAGATTTGTTTCTGGGGAGTAGTGTTTATTCGGCCACATGGCTTGCGTAACCGGATTACCACGCGTGGACGAGGGGCTCGACTTGTGATTGCTACGCGCAGTGTCGGCACTCGGCAGGTTCAAAGCACTCACTTTAAACTGAAGAGCACTGCTTTTCAGGATATATATATATATATATATATATACAGTCTTGGGCAGTAACTAGTTACTAGTAACGCGTTACCGGTAACTAGTTACTTTTTTCAGTAACTTATACCTGTAACTAGTTACATTTAATTTAGAGGAACTTGTAACTGTAACACTGTTACTTTTTACACGGTAACTGTAACTGTAAATACCGTTACAGTTACTTCCTTTAAAAATATATCCAGCAGCAAGAGTTCTTAAAAGCAGGGCTCGGCAGTATCACGATACAAGATTATCACGATGTTTCTCTTCTTTATTTATGACTATGTGTAGCTCTGTATCTAGATAAATTTACAAAATGTATTTGTATCTCACTAGAGGAATACCTTTACGATGCATCGTTTGTATCGCGATGCTGTGCAGGACACGGAAATCTCATGGCTTTTCTTTCTTTCTTTTTAAATGCGAAGCATTTCTTAGCGAACTTCGGCGAGTTTGAGCGCATCTATCTATCTATCTATCTAGCCGCCTACGATTTTGTGCGCTCCTGGCCGTTTCGCTAATGGGATGCTTATGAAAATTGGTATGCCACAACATGACTACATGACGAACATAAATGACAGGTCATAACGTGACAATCATGATATGCATGTCATGAGCGGCATGATTTCCTGCCACGGTCTTGGTGCTCGCCTGGCCGTTTGGCTAATGGGATGTATGCGAAACTTGGTATGGCACAACATGACGGCCTGACAAACATCAATGGCAGGTCATAACATGAACATCATGATATGCATGTCATGAGTGGCGTCATTTACATGCCACGGTCTTAGTGCTCTCCTGGCCGTTTCGCTAATGGGATGTATACGAAAATTGGTATTGCACAACATGATTGATTTGTGGGGTTTAACGTCCCAAAACCAGTTCTGATTATGAGAGACGCCGTAGTGGAGGGCTCCGGAAATTTCGACCACCTGGGGTTCTTTAACGTGCACTGACATCGCACAGCACACGGGCCTCAACATTTCGCCTCCATCGAAATGCAGCCGCCGCGGCCGGGATTCGATCCCGCGACCTTCGGATCTGCAGCCGAGTGCCATAACCACTAGACCACCGTGGCGGGGCTGTATTGCACAACATGACTGCCTCACGAACATAAGTGGCAGGTCGCAACATGAAAAGCATGACATGCATGTCATGAGCGGCATGATTTACGTGTCACAATCTTGGTGCTCTCCTGGTCGTTTCGTTAATGGGATGTATACGAAAATTGGTATGCCACAACATGACTGCATGACGAACATAAGTGACAGATCATAACATGAAAAGCATGACATGCATGTCATGGGCGGCATGATTTGCATGCCACGGATTTGGTGCTCCCCTGGCCGTTTCGTTAAAGGGATGTATACAAAAATTGGTATGCCACAATATGACTGCATGGCGAACGTAAATGACAGGTCACAACATGAAAATCGTGACACACATGTCATGAGCGACATGATTTACATGACACGCGTTTAGTTAATGGGCGTATATGGAAATTGGCATGCCACAACATGACCGCATGACAATCATAAATGACAGGTCATAACACGAAAATCGTGACAATCATGACATGCATGTCATGAGCGACATGATTTGCATGCGACGGTCTTGGTGCTCTCCTGGCCGTTTCGTTAAAGGGATGTATACAAAAATTGGTATGCCACAATATGACTGCATGGCGAACGTAAATGACAGGTCACAACATGAAAATCGTGACACACATGTCATGAGCGACATGATTTACATGACACGCGTTTAGTTAATGGGCGTATATGGAAATTGGCATGCCACAACATGACCGCATGACAATCATAAATGACAGGTCATAACACGAAAATCGTGACAATCATGACATGCATGTCATGAGCGACATGATTTGCATGCGACGGTCTTGGTGCTCTCCTGGCCGTTTCGTTAATGGGATGTATACCAAAATTTGTATGCCACAACATCACTGAATGACGAACATGACTGACAGGTCACAACATGAAAATCATGATGTGCTTGTCATGAGCGACATGATTTACATGCCACGCGTTCAGTTAATGGGACGTATACGGAAATTGGCATGCCACAACATGACTGCATGACAATCATAAATGACAGGTCATAACACGAAAATCATGACATGCATGTCATGAGTGACATGGTTTACATGCGACGGTCTTGGTTCTCTCCTGGCCGTTTCGTTAACGGGATGTGTACGAAAATTGGTATGCCACAACATGACTGCATCGCGAACGTAAATGACAGGTCATAACATGAAGATCATGACATGCATGTCATGAACGACATGATTTACATGTCACGGTCTTGGTGCTCTCTTGGCCGTTTCGTAAGTGGGATGTATAGGAAAATTGGTATGCAACATAAACGCATGACGAACATAAATGACAGGTCATAACATGAAAAACATGACATACATGTCATGGTCGGCATGATTTAGATGCCACGCGTTTCGTTAATGGGATGTATACCAAAATTGTTATGGCACAACACGACAGCATGACGAACGTAAATGACAGGTCATAACGTTAGAATCATGAAACGCGTGTCATGAGCAGCATGGTTTACATCCCGCAGCCTTGGTGCTCTTGCGGCCGTTTCGTTAATGGAATATATACGAAAATTGCTATGGTGCAACACGACTGCATGACTATAATAAATGACAGGTCATAACATAAAAATCATGATATGCGTGTCATGATTTTCATGTTGTATGTCATGACCGGCATGATTTACATGCCATGGTCCTGGCGCTATACTGCCGTTTCGTTGATGGGATGTATACGAAAATTGGTTTGGCACTACATGACTGCATGAAGATCATATATGACAGGTCATAATATGAAAGTCGGTATAGCGAAACAACAATGCAAATTCGTTTTACGTTCCTGATGCGTGCTTCGCATTTCCTTGATTCCCATTGCATGTGGGATCTGCCAATTTTTTTTCGTAAGTGTGCGTGACGTTCCTGCAGGGCGGAAATGACTTTTTTTTCTACGAGGGGAAGCAAAGCACCGCTCGCTCGGCGACAGAAAAGGGCGGGGAAGGCTTTTTCCTCCCGCCCCCATGCAGAGACAGGTGCGCGACACCGCAGTATGGTCGGCCTAACTGACGAAAGTCACTGTTGGTCGAAGGCCAGTGCAGCATCCTTAAGTTGTTTGCGTGGCCAGCCATTTTTGGGGCGAAGCTCCTCTTAGTCTAACCTTGTCCCGCGTCAGGCGTAACCCGCGTGCCGGGAGGCACGCGCTCGCCCTCGGCGCGTGCCTCTCTCTCTCTCCAGGCACGTGCCTCTGCTGTCTTGTGAAAGAGATAGAGAGACAGAGAGAGAGCGAAAGGCGGGCGTTGGCTATGGAAACGCTCTTTCTCAGATGAACGCCCTACCAGCTCGCAAACAAGGAGAACGCGCCCTCACCCGCGTGAGACAACGTTGGCGCAGGCAGCGTCTCCTAGCGAGTTTCTTGATTGAGAAATACCGACTGCTCGCGTTGGAGAAGCGTTCACCGGCAACCCATGTATATATATATATATATATATATATATATATATATATATATATATATATATATATATATATATATATATATATATATATATATATGGGCACTAGATCTTGACTTGCAATTAAGTGCCGGTGGGAGATTTCACTTGTGCATAGTTGAACGATGAGGATTCGTAGCGTGCGCGTTAACTAAATTAATCCGGAACTCGGCACGATCTACGATGAACCTCCCGAGCTTCGCCCACTCATCATCATTCACTCCGTGGATATGCTGTAATTTTTTTTCATGACCACCCGCGCGGAAACCACCTAGAAACAGACGCTTTTCAATGCCTCGCACACGTTGAGTTATCAGAGCGGCGGTACTTCCAAAAAGCACTTACCGTAGCAAAATGCCGGGAGTAATGGCGCGAAGGGTCCTATCCTCCTTGTCGCGTCTCAGGTTGAGCTCCCATTTCATTTACGAGCATGCAGCAGCGCTTGATGGCATGCGGCTGTCCCAACGTGCTAAATGCGAAGCATTTCTTAGCAAACTTCGGCGACTTTGAGCATATCTATCTCTCTAGCCGCCTATGACTTTGTGCTCTGCTGGCCGTTTCGTTAATGGGATGTATATGAAAATTGGTATGCAACAACATGACTTCATGACGAACATAAATGACACTTCCTAACACAAAAATCATGATATGCATGTCATAAGCGGCATGATTTACTTGCCACGGTCTTGGTGCTATTGCGGCCATTTCGTTAACTTGATAAAAACCAAAATTGGTATGGCGAGACAACAACGTATGATGACCATGGGTGACACGTTCTAAGAACATCAAAATCATGACATGCATGTCATGAGCGGCATGATTTACATGTCACGCCCGCGTTTGTTTAATGGGTGTATACCAAAATTCCTGTGGCACAACACGACTGCATGACGAACGTAAATGACAGGTAATAACATTTGAATCATGACATGCGTGCCATGAGCGCCATCGTTTACATGCCACAGTCTTGGTGCTCTTGCGGCCGTTTCGTTAACTTCATATGTACCCAAATTTGGTATAGCGAGACAACAATGCAGATCCATTTTACGTTCCTGATGCATGCTTCGCATTTCCTTGATTCGCACTGCACGTGGTACATGCCATTTATATTTGTAAATAGATTCCCGATAATCAATAAAAAAAGTTCTTGCAGAAAATGAGGCGTACGCATCGATTGCTGGTGGTGGGCTTTTGAGTGAGCCCATTCAATTCCTTTTATCTGGCGCTTTGCTACGAGCAACTTCAACTAACCTCACGCCTTCATGTTTCCGTTTAAAGAACTACATGATTTCGTTTGCGGTGTAATAATCTTCTACAGTAACGGAAAAGTAACGACGTTACTTTTTAACAGTAACTGTAACTATAACAAGTTACTTTTGGAAGCTGAGTAACTGTAACCGTAACATAGTTACTTTTCAGGCTTAGGTAACTGTAACTGTAACACTGTTACTTTTTACTGGTAACGTGCCCATGACTGTATATATATATATATATATATATATATATATATATATATATATATATATATATACACACGAGATATGGTCATCACATTACGCCAGTTTGTTTGCACACGCGTCCACAAGTTTACACTCGCATAATGCGTCTTGTAGTACAGTGGGAAAATGGATGCATGTAATATTGTCACTCCAGTGTGTGCTGATCACATGTACCGCGGATGTCGCTTTATTTTGCTGAGTGCGTTGACTGCACTATGTAAATGCCAGAACCCATGCACAGTCATGTGTTCACATGAATAAGAGAATATATTGAGAGCAGGGAAGGGCGAATTATCCGTGTGCTCAGCGCTGTGCTACATTTTAATAACGTGCAGTTCCGCGGCAAGTTGCAAAATCACCATTTAGTAACGACAACGCAACAAACAAAATGAAGAGGCAGAACAGTAGCATATTATCCCACCTTTTTCACCAGAGCTGCTTTGCATATTCCAATGGTTTCTCGCCATGCATCATCCTATCTTCGTGCCATGGACGATTATTTTGAAATAGCTTTCAATCTTATGGGCTATACATATTTTGCACTACAGCGGCATGGCGAGATCATTGTCGTTTGGAGAGTTAGGGCGACATCTAGTCACTGGCGTAGCCATAAATACTTTTCGGAGGACGTTATAAGGTACTTCCGGGAGTGTTATGAGATGCGATGTGTAAACGTCGCCAGGGAAAAAATGGTCTGAAGGGACTGTCAAAAGCGTTTTAGATGGTGTTTTGACAGCGAAACGACGCCCCTGCATGAAATAAAACTGTACTTCACCAATGCACTCGGGACCTGGTTTTGTGTGCTATCGCCATTATGCCCGAGATGCCTCCCAATACCTGAGGCAAAATTCGGTATCACGTTTAAGTCCTACATGTTCTTAGAGGTAAATACAAAATGTTCATGTATCGTTATTAAACTTTTAACATATACGCCACTATCCCCTCTTTTCAAAAAGCAGACCTCTTTAATATCTCTCCATATTTCGCACTGCTTCCATCAGTAATGGAAATCGGGCCTAGCTAACTGACAACAGCTGGAGAAATACAGTCACAAACAGCCATTCGTCAAAAAAAAAAACAAGGTTTCTCGCGGTATGAGTCTTGTATTTGTCAGAAAATTATATTTGCCACGATGCATGCGTCCATTCTCTATGCATCTAAGGATGCAAAACGCAAACGTAAATCCCCCCCGATCCGAAATTTCCCCTTTTCAGTTCTGCTGTACCCAGTCTTCAAACAAGGAGGTATACCTTTTAAGGAACGGCCACCAGTACTCAGCTGCGTCACTGGACACAGAGCGTTCTTTACGAATCTTGGCCGCAAACCGCTAACAAGTTAATAACCGTACACCTGCTAAAGTTACGCATCTCCCGTCGGTATTTTTTTTTTCGTTTTTTTTTCTTTCTCTTTTTTTTATTGGAGGCTTGGGAGGATAGCGAACAATTGCGTTTCAAGTGAAAATAATGATGTCGCATTTCTGAAACGTGCGCCTTACGCACTGCAGTAAAAGACTGGGAACGTTAGTACCTCGTGAAGGATGCACGTTTTGTTTCGTGTTACTCGAAATTAAGCCCGCCGCGGTGGCACTGTGGTCATGCTGCTGCCAGAGCCCCCGACACGGTGGCCTAGTGGCTATGGTACTCGGATGCTGATCCGAGGGTCGCGGGATCGAATCACCGCCGCGGCGGCTGCATTTCGATTGAGGCGAAATGTTGAGGCCCGTGTACTGTGCGATGTCAGTGCACGTTAAAGGGGCCCTCTAACACTTTTTTCACACCCGTTTACATGCGCGTATTGCGCAGACTGGAAGGTGGACAGACAAATGCTACAAGAATGACAGCGATAGGAGCACGCAGTGCAAAGTTATTAAGGAGACAAAGTTCAAAATACAAGCAAAAAAATGCGGACCCTCAACTTGGATTTCGCGGGGTCAGGTGATCGCATTTCACTCTCCACAAACGTCATAGAGCTCGGCCAATGGAATTGGCTTTAGGCGCCTACGTAGCGGAAGTTCGTACGCCATCGTTGCCTGTTCGCTCCAGTGTAGTGATGACGCCGTTGCCATGCCAACAAACAACGCGGAGCGAGAGCGTGGTGCACTGTCAGTTATGAGCTTTTCTGACCGCTCCGACTTGTTAGAGCGGACGCTTGTGCTCCGAACCGAGGCTTTACGCGTCGTTCCGTGTTAGACACTTCAAGGCAAGTGCCGTCATCTTTAAATTCGCCGTCATGACCACTGAGAGGGGCCGGCGAATACGACCATACTCGGCAACGTTTCTTCACGGGTTGTTCAGCTAAACGCGCAGACATGGAAGCATAGAAGTGGGAATAGGGAATTTTAGCATGTCAACATAACCCCAATGCGCAAAGCACTTTGCGTAGAGCGGAATACCGGGTGTAAACATTGCATGCGCAAGCACGGCAGACCGCCTCGAGCGGTTGCCGTCCGCTTCGAATCTTTTGAGTGGTCGTCGCGCGCTATGTAGCCCTCGAGTTGCTGACGGTTTTAGTTGATTTAGATTTGTATGATGAAGCTTCGACGGTGAAGCACCCGTGAAAATTCGACACCGTTTCTCAGCGCGACACAAATTGTCGAGGCTGTAGGGTAGCGAGTGGCTGCCGGTATCTCGGAGGACATAGATCACGCGGTTTTTGCTTGTTCTGTTTACCACCCACAGCTGGCGCCACTTGACTGTGACAAAAAACGCTATCCGGTATCCAGTACGTCTTTGCGTATACCGGCTTAGCGGACACGTTCAAAAAGCTGCGCGCAATACAACACACTTTGACAGAACGGCAAAGTCCACCCAGTGGTTCAGCGCTTTAGCGAGTCGCGAACGTACACAAGAGAGATGAAACAAAGTGATTCTTTTCGTATGGACATACGACTCGTGTAAGCAAAAGGCAAGAGGCGAAACGGGAGCCAGCGCCTCTATCGCGTTTTATAATTGTGGCGATCTTTCTACTACGACTGCGTCCAGTGGCATTCAATAAAAACCTACGCAAGCGAAAAACAAAGCCGAATCTTACTTGCTTACCGATATAGTGCCGCGAGCACTTATAGTGCTACTTTTGTCCAATCACCGGCTCGAGCCCTAAGTCGTCATTTCCGCACAAATAGTTCTGACGAGCGCCACTACGCGCTGATGCGGTCCGCAGCGATGTGATGATTTCATTGAACGATTAAAATATTAAATCAACTGATATGGGCGCTTTGACACCTGCCAAAAATATCCTCAGCCATCTGTCTACGTGACTGGCAAATAAAAAATGGGTGTGAGGAAAGTGTTAGAGGGCCCCTTTAAGGAACCCCAGGTGGTCTAGATTTCCGGAGCCCTCCACTACAGCGTCTCCCATAATCAAATAGTGGTTTTGGAACGTAAAACACCAGAAGTCACCAAATCAAATCAACGGCCTCCACGAAAGAGCGCGTCTCCGATCCCGGCCGCAGAGGTCGCATTTTCGACGGAGGTGCAAATGCTAGAGGCCCACGTACTGTACGTTATCGCTGCAAGTGAAACAGCCGCAGGTGTATTTTGAGCTGCAATGTAACAGGCGATTGTATTTGTCTCCTCAGCTTTTCACAAATACATAGCCGTTTATTCCCACGGCGCTATTGAGAGCTACTCGTAAATACTGAAGGCAGAGCCAATGACACCATATTCTGATATATCACCTGAAACATTCATGAAGAAAACGGGTAACCTGACAGCCTGAGCCATTGTCATCGTAACTTACTTCCGCCTAGTTTCCCCACCACAGTGGTCCATAGTGGCAATGGCACCGAGCTGCTTACTCAAAGGTCCGGGGGATCGAATCCCCGCCGTAGCAGCGAAAAGTTGGGGCTCGTGCTGTGTCAGTGCACGTTAAAGAAGACCCAAGTGGTCGAAATTTCCGGAGCTCTCACTTAATGCGTCTCATCAAATCGTGGTTTCCGGACAAAAAAGCCGAGACATTAAAATCCCGTTTCACAGTTTACAATACATACACGTCTGTGTAGGTCAAGCAGGAACCCAGGTGAACATGAGCCCAGGTGAAATAGATGAAGCCGAAAACTCTGTTAGAGGAAGGCTACAGCGAAAAGCCGTTTTGCGCGTATAGTAGACTGTCTTTCCACAACACCAAAAACACCAGTCCTGCGGAGAGAATACCTTCGATAAGCCAGAAAACGCTCGAAACGAAAATACTAGGTGGCATCGCCGCTTTAAAGTTCCAGCACTAATGCGGGGCGTCATAGTTTTTTCAAGGCGCCTGAGAAGGCCTACATAACTGCTTATCGGTAAGAAAGATACACATTGTGCTCCCAACAAAAACATAAACTTAACAGAGGGAGTTTCAAAACACTTGATGGAGCGAATTTAACGAGAACGCTAAAAAAACATCGGCCTGCTAACGTCACGAGGCTTCAAAGAACGAGGGCGAATTTCAAAACAAACTGAAATTCATTTCTTCTTTTATTACTAAACGTAAAATTTCAAACTTAACGATGCTAGAGCTCTCGAAATATAAGTTATCTGTCTAAACCACTTCACTTTCTCTTTTTAGTGTCCGTTTAAGTAACCGAAAAAACTTGTTGATACAGCTGACCGGAAATTTAGCTGATAATGCTGTAGGATTGCACAATGGCACTCTTTTTTCCTTCCTTCATGTTCTTAAATCTAAGGAGCAAAAAAAAATGTGTTTCGTTGTACTTCCACATGCCTATCCGCCACAGAGAGAGGTATACACTTCAGCCTTTACGATCACGGCCCTTGACTTCTCAAGCGACGAGCCATGTGGATCCTCGACGAGCCAAGAAAGCGACGCGATATTTTTTGCTCCCTTGGTACTCGCACTTCGCACGTTCTGTCGTAAACACTCACCAATGGGGCTGTCCACTCGGGGACCTATGCCTTGGTTCCAGCCAGAGCCGCACGGTCGATGAACACTGGACTCCACGAAGTCTGCAACACAGTTTTGCGAGCAGCTCTGAGCAAGGAAGACTGGCCGTCTGCATTTACTGCTCGGCTTCCCCCACTAAGCTGGACAGTCCGCAGACGCACCATGAACTCGGATACCCACACATGAACGTGTTTTCTTAACGCAGGTGTGGCTTGCACCATAGGAGCACGAGGAGGAGGAAGGGGGCGTCCCCCCAAAATTGTTTCAGAATTCGTGCTTTTATTTTTGCGACACTACTGTCCTTTTACAGGCAGCGGGAACTTGCCAAGGGTCTTAGATGCAGCTTTTATTCCCACCATCTCTCGTGTATGTCGTGGAGATCAAGTCCCAATTCAATTCGATCTTTGTTTCTCAAAATGGCGGCCTGCGCGAAAGAAGGCAACGCGGCGACGGCGCTAGCGCCGGACACAACACATGATAATGTGGGGAGTATAGAAACACCCATTCGGCAAAATCTAACTTGAGGAGATTAACGGGAACACACAAATTATAAGCATGAAGCTCGTGTATCGTTGAAACGTATGTCAAGAAGTCGTGGACGATTTTTCTTGCAGCTGTTGTGGGCGTTTAGAGGTTGGGTACACGCGGTTTTATACAACAATGCCTGTCTCCTTCCTTAAAAAAAAGAGCTAGGTTTGTATTTACTCGAAACGTAGAAAAATGCACATGGGCATGTGTTTACTTTCTACAGGTTATAATGATAATCAGTAGTTTGAGCAGGCGTTTCTCTCTCTTTCTCTTCTCAATCTTGTATCCCCTTTCAGTGCAGGGTAGCCATATCGGCTTACCCCAGGCTGGCCTCCTTGCCTTTGTTATTCTCTCTTTTTTTTCTCTCTCTCTCTCTTTGTTACTCTGGCTCATGCAGTTACTGGGAAAACGAGGATATTTTTCCAAACGTAGTGAGAGTTCTAAGTCATTGTTCTATATTAAACTTCAGTTTATGGCGCGGTGTCGTCTAGAAGACAATTTTTCTTGTAGTCATTTTACGGACAGATATAAAATCCCGATCGGCAACGACCCCTTTGTTGAACTTCACGGATGTCGCAGTGGTCTTGGAAAGCGACCAGTCGATGTCTCGACCACTGGGCGACACGCTGCAAATGTCATCGGTCATCGCTCCGCGAGTGAAAAATGAAGACCATCTCCCGGCGTTCGCTTCGATCGCTCGGTAACTGCCGATAAAAATGGACATCGGGTGAAGAAACGAAAATAGAAGAAAAAAAAAACACGCAGGAATTTTGAGAAAAGGAGAGGACGAGGTCGGGTAAAATGAGAAATGTTCGTATCGACCGGGGCATGTTAGCGTTTCAACTTACATGGCTCGTCTTATTCCAGTAGCTCAGAAAAGCTGCAGTCGTGCCCAGTTATTCCACTGGACATTTCTGTCATGCTCCTGTTATGAGTTTCAGAACCTATGCGCTCCTTGTAACAGCCCTTGTCAAGAAACGGAAGGGCATTGTAAGGCTTTCTGAGGCCATAGAAAGCAAATATTAGTGTTCGCGAAAGTAGAGTAAAGAAGCTCAAGAGAGCAATTTGAGTAAAAGTGATCTTTCTGTTAAGCCTTTTTATTCCACGGTCATGCCTAACTAGTAAGAACATCTTTCACCGATACTCTGTTGGCACAAGGTGGCGAATGGAGACATTCTCTAGTTCAAGATGACATAATTGGCATTCTACAGTTTTGCGGGTTTTTATATCGGATATGAACACAACCTACAGAGTGCAGCGAGGAACAGGACGATGCCGCTTTTTGTTTATGCCGCTTTTGCAGATGCCGCTTTTGCATGTGATATAAATCAAAACGGACGAATGCGAAAGATGACGTTTGAAATACTATGTATGTTAAGCGTTATATATAGCCGAAAAGGTCAAGGACATCCAAAAACTTCGGCAGTGTAAATTCAACAAAATAGACAAACAAGTCAACGACTGCAGTATAGAGTACAAAGAATGAAATTCTCGACTGCACGTCGTGATAAATGGGAATTTCTCACATTTTCAGTAAAACCTTGTTAGCAGACTAGTTGCTATATACCGGACTAATACAGTTCTTCGCAAGGCCAAAAAAAGATGAAGCAGGAAGGACAGGTCGTGGTCCGTATTCTTCATTAATCGACACTTAACGCTTTTCAGCTTTAAGTGTCAATGCGAACATCAAGTGTATATCACAGAGTAAGCGCTAGCTTTAGCAGTGCGTCCTTCTCATGGAAGACGGTCAAGACATCATACCCAACATAATTCACATTTCTCATGAGCAACAGCCAGCCATCAAGAAATCTGCAGATCCCACGCATTGTGGGAATCGGCGTCACGCGAAGCAGTCAGCGACGAAATGGCCTGCGACGAAGTCTTACGCGAAGGATTAAGGCCTTTCTGCAAAGAGCATGAGTGGGTGTATGCTCAACGTGGACTAACCAGGAACGTGGACACCACCATGGCAACTGAATGTTAGCTCATGGTACGACGTAACGTTGGCACTAATGTCAGCGCACAGCACAGACCTTTCTTATGCGGAGGTAAAGTGTGAGCTACTGTGCACTGATGTGCGTATCATCAGCGTCGTTTGTTGAAGTATTCCTACTGGATCGAGCAAACTTGGCCAAAAGCATGCCAAGTTAAAACATATGTGTTGTTTGTTACACGGTTGTCATAGCGCTTGACACACACCAAAACAGCAATTCACGTTACACAAGCACCATCATCACAACTGCCAATATGACAGGTGTACTTACTACACATACCGCGAGGGAGGGGCCGCCGTAGCCTAGGGGTAACGTGCTTCCTTGGCATCTCGGGAGCCCGGCTTGGATGCCCACCAACTGATTGGTGAGTTGCGTGTGCGCCTGTATTCTTGTTATGCTTGTATGTCTATCGCAAGCTGCGACAAACGGTGTGCCTTCCTTATTTTGAGTGTTTTAATGATAAGTTACGTCCATTTCAGTCGGTTCTTGATTGACGTAGGCTGTATAATATTATCACACTTGTGGCACACACCCGCATACCGTAGACCGAGCACTACGGGTTTGAGCCACACATGATTGCAGTGTCTTTAGTCGTGACGTACATGACGCGTGTGTCACGTTACTGGTGTAAAGAAAGATAAGTAATCCCTGTACATCATACCATTTGTACCCTACCATGCAAATATTCCGGCATATCAGGCGAACGATACGGCCAAGAGATAGATAGATAGATAGATAGATAGATAGATAGATAGATAGATAGATAGATAGATAGATAGATAGATAGATAGATAGATAGATAGATAGATAGATAGATAGATAGATAGATAGATAGATAGATAGATAGATAGATAGATAGATAGATACGGTTAAAGTTCGCCAAGAAATTCTTCGCATTCAATGGTCGTACAGACAAAAGATAAGCTAGAGCAAACAAGGGGCTTTGCAAGGCATATCAGGCCCTATCTACAACACTAAGTGAAACGGAAATGAGCAGTTTCCCGAGCAACAGCCGCTTCAATTGCGCACTAAACAGACAGGGCCATGCTGAGCACGCAAAAGTGTGTAGCCCTCTCCCCTTCCTCCTCCTACAGGAACACGCGCAGTCTGCCAACCAATTTCTCAATTTCCCTGGCGTATTACTCGCACAGAAGCACGGAGGCGGAAAAAAATACTGCACGCGTCCAATGTAGGCGTACAGACAAGTGCCTTCCCCTCCCAATTTAGAACGCATGTAATTGACGAGCTCTCCCGTTGTTCCCTTGTCTGAGTCATCTCTTCTTGCAAGGACAAGCACGTTCGTTTCTTTGGGATCGTTTCCGAAAAAGCAAGGCGCGTGCAGCTGGCTCCCCTGAATGTCCATGTTCGCATGCCTTTTCTACATACATCTTTATCTTCCTATCATCCAGTGCCTCGCGAGGCTTAATTTATGCAGCCAATTTTTCGAACACCACAAGAAAAGGGCAACGTACAATGGCCTCGAAATAGCTGCTGAAGACAAGACAGCATAACGACATGAGGCTACGTCGTTAGCAGCGTCTCGATTTCAATGGGAAATTGAGCGGAAGAAAGCCTGGTGTTAGAAATTTCCATTTAGATGCAGGACTTATTGGGCAGTAGGTGTACTGTATGTGCGCTCCTGTCATACTCGTCTCGCCTTTCTATTTTGTTTCTTTTTTTTGTGCCGTGCACTTTAAAGCGTATCGTTCTTTTTCTAGGTTTCTTCAATGAGTCAGAAATATATATAATTCTCTGATCGCGACTTATAGAAAGTAATTCTGTGTGGTGTCGCTATGTAAAGGGTTCCTGATAGCCTGCACGGCTTGCTGATGTACAAACCAGTATGGGCACAGAGTTCCTGTAATGGCCAATATTGTTTAGAGTCGAACATCTTAAGGTGACACTACAACACCTGCGTACCCCCAGAGAAGGTCGTATATTTTCCGTGTACTTCAGCGTGGAACCCATGAACAGAAAGTGCCGTCGCTTCGAGGTTTCTTTGTGAATGCGAATAAAGTTGGTGGACAAAGTGGTGGACTGATAATAGGAAGTAGAGAAACTAATGGCATAGCGCATATCTGCACACAAACTAGAATGCGAACGACATTGTTCTGGTGATAACAATGACGATAAAGATAAGCGTGAAGACCGCAAAACAATGTGGTATAGTCACGACGGCTGTTATATCTGGTGACGGTGGGAAAGATGTATGGCAATAAAGTTTTGCTCATATCTGTTTTTTAACATAGGTCTTCAGGATAGCTAGAGCGTGTACCTGAAGTTGTTGCGTCGGCGTCCACGTACTGTTAGTTCATCACGAAGAGCCTGGCAGACTCCTTCATAGGTTCACACAGCACGCAAATTTCTTCAAAAACTTCACATTTCACATTTTCTTCCAACATTACACATACTGCACATTTGCGCACATCTCTTTCAGGCGCGGCGCCTACATTTGATAATGCGACTTATTTTCTTTAGTTCTGTAGAATTATTGCGTAGAAAGAGCAACGTGAAGTGCGTTTTGGATAAATGAAACTCCGTCTTGTTCTACGTTTCTTCGTTGAACATTCACAAGCTCTGTTGAACATGGACAAGTTCTGCGGGCGATCACATTGCTAAGTACACCACCATGTGTGTCGAGTCATTTGACGTGCCACGTTGCGGCTGTTACATGAAAAAATGCAATAACTTTATTTGCCAGAAATGAACAATGCCGATAATAAATTGTTCATTTGTCTCCAGATTGACACTTGTTACTCTTTACGGGAAAATACAGCACGTCCTCAAAAAAAATTATCGTATATTTATGCACTAATTAAGCTTATTCACTAAAATGTGCTCAAATAAACACAATACTACGTTGTCTCTCTTGATATCGGACATCGGGTGGGGGCCAAAATTGAGCTTCACAAAAAAAAAAAAAGATAGCTGAATAAAAATTATGCATAACAAATTCAATTATGCATTTCACAGTTGTATTATCAGGCCTATTGCATGCTTCACTACCGACAGGTAGACTTGATGGTATAAATCGCTGCATTTTGTACACAATTGTACAGTCCCGCTTTATCAGCCGTCGATGTTTAACGCCTCGACAAATACGCGCACGGCGTAGACGCGCCGTGCGCATCTTTGTCGAGGCCCATCAATTTCTTGAAAAAATTTCAGTGAAAAGCAACGACACTTTGCACTTGCGACCAACGCGAGCAAAGTTTATTGTTAATTGCGTCCCAGTTACGCTGTATCGCGACACAGCTACGGTTCATAAGAGCAAGCAACGCTTATCATTTCCTACTTTCACGAAGAAATAATTGTGCCTGTAGCGCCCTACCAGCGAACACGCATATACACACTGCACTCTGGCCGTTTCTGAAACCCCGCACTGCAAAGGTGTATTCCTTAATCTGATCAATGTGGTCCGCGGAAAAGCGATAGACACCTATTTCGGTTGTGGCTGCAACATTCTTTCTTTGAAACATCATGAATCGAGTTACAACAGGATGCGTTAGAATATGTGTGGTACTGTGTTTGGGGCCCTCTATAGTGCTAGGGCCACCGGGTTCTTGCTTTGTATCCCTGGTCCGCTAGGTGAGTACAAAAGAACGCAAAAACGTGCGCACGCAAAGCTGCTCGGATAGCCACCCCTGAAACACTATATATTTATTAGAATAGCCGATCGAAAGCGGCGCCACGTTCTCTTTGTTACGTTTCGTGCTCCCATGGCGCCAACGGGAGGCGTGCGACCCGCCCCCCAGAGCCGGGTCGCTCAAGTCGACGTACGTACTTTCCTCATAGTGCTCCACGTGCCCGCGGGGCACTCTGTGATTGCATGCTTGAAAATGGTCTATTGGAAGAGCGAGCGCTCCGGACAGGCGTTGGTTCTCTCGGAAGAATATTTCGTCATCTAGGAAGCTTTCACTTCTGAAAACTCCACATGGATTTTCTTGTACGTTTGTGCTACAAACGGGAGGATACTGATTTTCCCTTTCATATCCATCATTTCACCTTGTGGAGTACTGCTGCACCATTTTGCCATAAACGCAATCTTGATATCTAATTGGACGGTTATAAACGTAAAACCATGAAGCACCTGCTCAGCGCTATAAAGCACTGCG
Organism: Hyalomma asiaticum; assembly: GCA_013339685.2. Taxonomy (NCBI): domain Eukaryota; kingdom Metazoa; phylum Arthropoda; class Arachnida; order Ixodida; family Ixodidae; genus Hyalomma; species Hyalomma asiaticum. The sequence continues at coordinate 100,708,196 of CM023485.1, read as the reverse complement.
TGGTAGACGCGCGAACACACGAGTCCTTCTCCATCACTGTAGCTCAAC
>CM023485.1:100658468-100708048 GCA_013339685.2 Hyalomma asiaticum | reverse complement strand
TATGAAGTATCCTGCAATTTTCTGTCAGATATCCATACTTCCCGAGAAAGGTTCGTAAATATAGGGCGTTCGTTGACATGAGTACCGTTGTCGGAGAGAATATCGAAGGTTAGGCTGGTTTCTGAAATGTGAACAGCATTTTGTATTATTGCTTACACGAGTTGCAAGAGTGTTCGTGGTAAGATGACACGGCCCAGGTCAGATTCCACGACGTCAATTCTCTTTCAAAAGAAAGCTTCACAAGGCGTGATGCATTTGACCATGGCACTCTGAGATGTCGAATTAGTTGTACATTTGAAGAAGGAACCCAACAAACCATTCAATAAGCTGGCAGCAAAAGTGAAAGGCGATGAATTCTCATTGTCGTCGCAGTGTCCACATAAGTTTCTCACCGAGGAGCCAGCCTTAGTCTTCTCGCAACGAATGACAATCCTGGCAAATGACTTCTCCGGACACCCGCAAGGTGGAGTAACGTTATGAAAGGAAAAACTAGCATCCACCCGTGTTGCAGGCACAAGACTACACGAAAATCCATACGGATTCCTCGAAATGAAAGCTCCCAGCTGCCGAAAATTCGTCCTGGTCCGGGGTTTCCAACCCGGGATCTACGCCTGTCCGTGGCGCTCGCTCTGCCATTTGAACTAACGAGGAGGCTAGCGATTGACAGCACGAGGACGAATCCATCGACAACTCGAAGCCACGTGGGCGTGAATATATGACGAATGAGTTCTGCGGAAACCAGCAAGGTGGAGTGACGTTTACGAAGGGAATTTAGCACCCACACGATGGTTCGCACAATGCTAACCTTGCGCTGACCTTGTAGCCTTGTGCTACGTACGGGTGGACGGACGTAGCGAGATGTGGAAAACGAAATGAGTTAGCATTTTCTGACAAAGTGACGTGGGTCGCCAGGGAACAAATGCGCGGTAATATCACCTTAGTCGAGACAAGCGGGGCAAATTGTGCATGGGCGATCACGTAGGAGATGGCAAGATGAGCAACGGTCATTAAGAGTAAAAGAGTGGCTTACGATAGTGAGAAAGCACGCAGGCGCAGCGTATAGTTAGATGGACAGGTGACATCAGAGTTGCCACTGGCCGCTTCTTTTCGCCAAATTTGGAATTTTAGAGGTCCGCAGTGTCTCAAAAATGGCGGCATGACGAATTTTCGAAGATCTTTGCCAATTGTCTCGATGTAGTTACCACTCCTTAGATAAGAGGTTTCCTGGCGAAGTGGAGCAGCATTCTTTCTATTTTTCTTAGTTGTAAACTCCCCTGTAGAAGGCGCACATCATGGGCATTCGGCATCAGTTTATCTACGTCTAGGAGGTTCTGGCCCGTCCCCCTGCTACATCGCTCCAAAATGCAGGTTAGCCGACTGCCTCCGCGTTCTCCGAGTGCCGCCGCCTATCCACAGAGAATCTTACAATTCTCTGCGGCTAGGCAGCGGCACATCGGGTTGCATTAAACCTGGTCGTTGCAGAGGACGTTCTTCGCGAACCGCAGGCAAACTATTCTGGGGATTGAAGTATATACCAACAGTGTCCCTTCCATGGAACCAGGAAAATTCGTCGGGTTCCGTAGCGATACTGAGAGACTTGCTGTTATGCGGGGTTTAACGTCCCAAAAGGTACTGAGAGACTAATAACCGGTGCGTATGCAAGGAAAATTATTCCTCTAGGGGCATCTTTCGCTCCTCACGGTGTGCGCGCGCAGTAAAGGCAATGGCTTATAATATTTTCTATGGTTGCAGCTTTCGTATATCATATGCGTCTGATGCACTGGACAGATTCGGTAGACATAAGCGACAATAAGATATGGACAACAAAGTATCATATTATTTTTCATCGTATCATGTTAGCTCACATCGCAGACGTACAGTCTACCACAAAAGTTTGCGGACTGTGCGAGTGCGTGCGCAACTTGAGCGAAAGTGGCTTTCCGCGTCACCTAGCTGTACGCCGATCAGCGGTGACTGTGGCGCTCCGCCGGAAATAAGCTCTTTTGCTGCGCGTTAGCACGTCAATTTTCGGTGCCGCGCACCGCAATTAAAGATTAACAGCTGAGCGAGTTTGCGGTCGAGAGGACAGATCGGGCCAGCGGAGACGTCACTGCGCATGCGCGGTACACTGCGGCGGCCAGCGTGTTTAGGGAGTGGCCCGCTAGCTTGCTGCTTTGTTCTCAGCGGAGCGCAACCAGCCAGTGTTTTGCAAAACAAGCATGGCGACATGCAGTACGAACTGTGCACTTCGCCTGCGTCGTCATCGAACGCTATGCTTGTTCATCTGCAGCAGTAAAGGTATCGAATATGTTTGGCCTTTGAATATGAGACGTTTGTCTTGCTAGATGCTTCGACAAAGAGGCCGTTTGGAGACAATTTGCAGCGGATAACAGCGATGAAAAGGCGAAGGGAGCGCTTCTTCGTGAGCTTAAGCGTTGTGGTTTTACGGATCGCGTCCATCTCGTAATTAATGGTTGACGAAGGAAGACACCACAAACTTTAGAGTACACTCGGGCCTCCACTGTCGTGGAAATGATGCAGTATGACCACATGTGTTCGTTTATGTTTCTGATATCGGTCGCTAAAGCAGCTGCATTTGATGACACGTTCAGCATCGTGCCGCCGGCGTGTGACCATATGCGTTAGCGACGCGTTTCAAAAAGCGGTGCATCGGATGTTATATGTGTGCTGTTGTGTTTAAGGCCGGTGAAGGAGGCCAACGTGGTGAAATTGGAAACTTTGCAGGATCTTAGTGATCACGTACGTATATACGGTCCACTAACCAATTCGGGAAAGTGCGCTCAGTGCTGTGCGGCAGAAGAGCCCACGAACGGCTTCTGATCGGCGATCTGGCAAACGCACAACCAACGAACAATGTGCACGTTCACTCGTTGTTGACAATACAGGCGCTGTTACCTACCGACTGTCCAAAGAAATAAAAATAAGAGTGTTTGGTTGATGGGTTGTCTTCAGCATCGCAGCTGGGATCGTTTCTTATAACGTTACGTTGTCAATAATATACGCACAACACCAATACTACAAAATTATGGCATTGAAACGAAGAAGCATGAGTATACACTCGCAGCCAAGCAAAAATACATCGTTAACATTCTTTTCGCAGAAACTCCAATCCTGTATGGTATATGGCGCATCGAAGACGCCTAGTGACATTAAGCTCAACCTTGTTCGACACATCGCGAATCAGAACGCCCCGCCTCAACGGAGGATCGCTGAGCTACAGCTTTTCAAGTCGTGCTGCGCTCCGCTGCCCTCTCCGCCCTAGCCCGTTCATACCTCTTCACGTAAACCCGCTCAGCTATTACTCTATAGTGTTAGCTTGTTGTCTCCACGCATAACGTTGGTCAGCGGTAAGGGCGGGACATATATGCCTTGATAGTGGCATTATGACCGTGACGGCCTGCATCGACCGGTGCACCGATGCACTTTCGGGAATGTCTATCTCATATAAGCCCGTGGCCACGGCAACCAAGGAGCGCGTCATGTTAGAAAGACAAAGGCAAAAAATTTTTGTGCACAGTTGTAAAACTGAGAGGCCGTAGATGTAGAGACGGATGATTCTTTAACGTAACGCTGCTGTCGGTCACAGGTGATTCAGCGGAAGTGTCAGGAAGGGGCTGTTGGCGCTCCCGTAATGCTTAAGCTTTTGTGATTGACTGTATGCGCTCAATAATGATATGTTCCTGTACGGCACTGTTACCTTTATTAAGCTGTTTGATAAGTAACCCCTTTAAATGTAACAATAAGTGCACGAAGCGAATTAAAACACGGAAGACTTAAAGCTCCCTACGACGCCTTAAGGCATTTCGGCCATGTTTGATGCCAAGGTTGTTTTGAAATTTGAAACAATCCGAGGTTGACGGAACGATGCCAAAACAGTCCCCTTCATGTCGCTACGGTGCACACTGTCGGGGCGGTGACATTGTGTCACCAAGCCCATCTTGCGGCTGGTCGGATAAGCAAGCCGTCCAGGCGTGCGATGCTACTGGCATTAGAAACCTCTAATATATTTCAGGGTTTTGGATGGAATTGCACTCTTTATTACTTTGCACGCCATACATGTGTAGGGTAGCGACCTCACAGGCGAAATTTGACAAAAATATGGCGACGTTTGGCGGCCTTTCGCTCGTAGCTGGGCGACATTGCTTCGAAACTCAGTGGCAACCCTTTCGGTTGTGTAAACGCCGCCGCTGGAGAAGCCTCTGCCCTATCAATTTGACGAGGATCAGTGAATTCTCTTGCTTCAATGGTAGTAGAATGGGGTTAAAGTTTTACAAAGCTCTAAAATGTTCTGGTTTCTGCGTGCTTACATATTTTTCCTTATGACCAGGGTACACGTATATTGGAGGATTTTGCCAGGAGAGCAAAGTGGGCATGAGCGAAGACCCCCCTGGGAGCTACTTTGGCGTAATTGTGTTCGCACACGAAGTTGGACATTCGTGAGCCTTGTTTTGAGTATTCTCGCAGTTGACAACACATATTTCGGTTGCGTAAGATTAAGTTACTCTTGCGAGAGCGCTAAGTCTCCGAGATAAGATTATGAAGAGCCAGTAAAGCCATTCTGCGGCCGTGCTTCTTTTCCTATTATTTATGCTTTGTCGCAGCCACCAATTACTCGTTATTGCACTCTTTGGCCGCACTTGGCCCTTGCGCCACTGAACCCTCAATATCAAAATTATCGTGAAACTGAAACTTTCCAATCGATAGCCTCTGATTGCATATAGCTTCGCGTCAAGCTCTACTTCAGATTTATATAAGGCGACTTTCAGACATTGTATGCCCACTCCTGTTATAGCATAAGCAATTGCCCAGTCAAATGAGGACGTGAAATCACGAATTACATAAAAATTAGCGAGGATTTCTTGTTCTTTGCTAAAACGACAAATGCCATGTATTTCTGTTCAATACGAGTTGGAAAATTTTGCTAGTGACACTATTAGTTCATGAAACACAACCTTTCATTGAACAGTTGTGGGAACGTTCGGTAAACTGAATGTGAAAATTTATGCGTATGCACCGCAATAGTCGTAGGTCTACACTTTTGGCTTATTCAATAGAAGAACACCGTTAAAATTATATTGTGAATAAAAAAACGCATTGCGGACACTCTATATGCCAGACGTTACGGTCGCATAGCCCGGCAATTCTACACAGCCACGTCAAAACGACTGAGACGCCTCGTGATACCCCAGCAAATGTGGCTCAGCGTGATTGTATATTCAAATGCACGCATGAATGAAAAACTTTCTTGGAGAGTTTTGCCGCACATGTGCCCTATGTTAGTAGCTCCTTTTTCACTGGAATCCACATGCTTCACTCGCCGCCTGGCCCCCGGTAACGAGCCGCAGCCAGTCTTCCAGGGCCGGGCTGGGCAGCAAGATCTTCCTTCGCTCTCTAAGCGATGAGATAGCGTGGGGGAGCATGGTGAGAATTGGGGTGGTGAGGAGCGGCGGTGGGTGTTGCTGGTCGAAGTTACATTCTCCTATCATGTGTTGTAGTGTTTCTGAATCTTGTCACATGGGGCATTCCTGCCCGTACTGGCTTGGGCGGATTCCGTGCAGAATTATAAGGCATACGGAAGTTTCTCTTTTTATTTGTCTGTGTGCTTGCTGTTGTTCCCTCGTCAACTTTAGATATGGGTCGGGAAAGCTGTGTCGCTCGTTGCGATAAAACTCCACTATGTCTCTGTGACAAGTGGCTGGCTCTTTTTATTGTCGTGCTCACATTCCGCGGATGTGGCCTTGTCTAAGAACGCACGGGCCTTTGTAGGCGACCTCGTTGTTCTCCATTGCGGAGTGTTCGGCAACCCAGATTAATTCTATCGTTTCCCCTTCTAGGGTTTCCTTATCTTTTCGCGTCAGAAGCACGAACCGAGACACCGGGCCCAACTGCAATATTCCAAATGCCTGGTGCTAGTCGACCACTCTGGGGCTACCAGGAATTGTTAGGGCCAGGGCAATAAGCTTTTCTTCGTCTTCGATATTGTTAGTTTTCGCAGTCACGCACGTAAGTAGTTTATCTTTAGTGGTCACCGTCGCGGTAACCCAGGCTTTCGCTCTGTCTTTGAAGGCGTCCGTGGAGGTTATCCCCTTCTCCCCAGGCAGCACCCTGTTGCGTCTTTGCTCTTGCCTCCCATATTCCGCTGTGATATGCAGGGCCTTGTTATGAAATGGGGGGCCCAGCGGAAGACACGGGGTCCGTTGGCATCTAACCGCTGCCACCACTGTTGTGAAATGGGGGGCTTAGCGGAAGACACGGGGTCCGTTGGCATCTAACCGCTGCCACCACTGTTGCGAAGCGCGGATGGGGTACGGGGACTTTGGTAGCCCCACCGCTTCGAAGAGGCGCTGGAGTGAGGAGCCGGGAGGGACGACAGGTCGAAGAAGACTGATTAAAGGCTTTATACAATATTGTACATAACCCACGGCCGTGTCTCCGTGAAGAGCTCTTGACACGGCCGGGTCTCCGTGAGCAGCCGCTGGTGCACCCCGATGCACCCGCTTTTCTACACTCGTGGGGTCGCTTCCTCCTCGCTCTTTCCCACGAAGCGGCTGGAGTGCGGTGCCGGTCCGTGCCTGCAGTCATGCCGGGGGGTCCTCCCAACGTCCCTTGTTTGTTCTCGCCGACCGGCGACCGGTGAGGTGGCTTTCGAAAGATGTCAACGGATGACGCACGAACGCCTTCCGGGAATGCCCGCTGTGGGGTCGGTCGCTGGTGGAACTGCACGTGCTGGCAGGGGAATTTGAGGCACAACAGCCCATGTTCTTGGGGAATGATTTTGTCTTGATTGCTTCGGAGCCAGCTGTCTGTCAGTTATCCTCGCTGCGTCTGTCTTACCACTTCACAGACGATCTTCTTCGGGACTCTACTGACGGCCTTTGTTTTACTTAGGCGGTGCATTTGGCCGGAGAGGGGGCTTTCGATTAGCTCGTCCACCGTATAATGTAGGCCTAACTTCATTTGAGCCTGTTTGTGGAAGAGTCGAACGGAACACCGATTGCTTGCTTTGTTGCCTTTCTAATTATTATGTCGATTTCGTTCTCTTCTTCTTCATTCAGCAGGAGATACGGCTGTTGTTATGTGAGGTTTAGCGTCCCAAAACCAGCTCTGATTATGAGAGGCGCCGTAGTGGAGGGCTCCGGAAATTTCGACCACCTGGGGTTCTTTAACGTGCGCTGACATCGCACAGTACACGGGCCTCAACATTTCGCCTCCATCGAAATGCAGCCGCCGCGGCCGGAGTTCAATCCCGCGAACCTCGGATCAGCAGCCGAGTCCCATAGCCACTAGACCACCGTGGCGGGGCCAGGAGATACGGTGTCACGTACGTAATTCGGGACACCACAAAAGCCTGCACGTGCCTCAGAGTGTCGCTTTCTTTTAATCACCTGCGTGTTTATGTCACTCTCCGAAGCATGTGCAGTATTTTTTATGTTGAGTGCTTCGGCTTTTCTAGAGATGCCTATGCTTTGGTGTTTGCTCGCATCACCAGTCCCAGACTCCCAGAATCCTGACACTCTCGCTTGACACAATGCATTCCCCACCTAGTGGCACAGTAACGTTCTCACCGAGTTGTTTCAGCGCTCGCTTGTGGACTGCTTGCGGACTACCACCAGCACTGACTTTTGCGGCGAGCACCTTAAACCGCACTCCTTCGTATATTTGTCCAACGTATCTGCTGCCATCAGCAGCGTGTCTTGTGTCCGTTCGGGGGAACCTGCCAAAGAAACCCCACCCCCCCCGGTCCAACCACTTTTAAAAAATAGTGTAATAAATAAAATTTATTAGTTTCCGCTATGGTACTACCCTACGTGGGCACCATTTACGATTCTCGTTTCCCCGCCCCGTTTCAAACGGCACGGCTGTTCTTACGTCTTCCTTTATCCTTTAACTTTTACTCAGTGTTACAAGAACCTGACCATAGAACAATTCATTTTTTAATGGTTTTCTGAACACAACATGGCTTTTAGCTTTTATTTTTTAGTACTCACTAATTCTAGATGAGGACGTATCAGTCATCGTTTGTTATTATCAAAACCCTCAGGAATATTTATAGGTATTCCATAACCCGCGTATTTTTGGTTCAGTTACTGCGAATTATCCCCTGCGTCGTTTCGCAGGGAAACAGAGGTGCAATGAACGAAGCAGACCTAAGATAGCAGGAGACGGTCGCCAATCGCTACACAGTGCTATAAAAACACTAAAGATTATACAATATCCATCTCTGCTGGTGTGATAAAAATGCAAAAAAAAAATGTCCTTTTTCTGACACTCTGGACCCGACCAGTACCAAAACAATGCATAATTGCGCCTGAGTTTCGTTTTCGTCGCAAACTTGTTGCTTTGACTGCAATATCTAAATGATGTGCTGATGGAATGGGTGTTCATGCGCAATGGAGAAGTGTTGCTCGTGAAATAAGAATCACGAATGAATATTTTTGTTGTATCGCATGCTTTAGGTGGGTGTTAGACGGATAAATTGGATCAGATAAAAGAAAAAGGTACCCCGCTCCGCCCCCCCCCCCCCCCCTTAAGTCACTAAAACTAGATCTTCGATGCCGAATGTGTTCTTTCAACACAGCTTGTGCATGAGCACGGCTTTCTACAGTATGAAGAAATTGAGATATAACTGCCCTCCTGAAAGGAGATCACATTAACTTGCCTTAAGGAAACGACGTAGGCCTGTTTTTCTTTATCTATCCGTAACATTGTCAGTGTTGACCGCCTGGTTAACGCCGACGATAACATGAACAGCATATCTTCTCGCTCCGCTTGTGACAGTAAATCATGCTAACACTACTCTTGTTCTAATTTCAAAATTGTCCTAGTAAAAAGCAGCTTGTGTTAAATGCCGCCACAACGAAAGCACTAATTTTATTCGAGTCGTGAGGAATATGTAATGCATCTCCTTTTTATCATTCGTACATCGGTTCAGTACGTCCGGCCACAAAAAATATGAAGCACAGGTTTCATATTTTTTCCGTTTAAAACGGTAGGAAAAGCAATTAGAACCGCACTCCCTCGAATCGGTTCACACACGATAGCGGTAATGTGTCCCTTGTCCTGCACTCATCACGCCTGCAGAACATATTTCACTTGCCCCAACGCAAGCTGTGAAACGCTGCCAATAGTGCTTTATTATCCGTGTTTTGTATATTTGGTTACATTACACGAGAAGCCCAGAAGTGACCTTTAGTGCAGAAAAACGTACTGAGCTATGGCGATCGCCTTGCTCCTCCTTGCACAGTAATCGAAATCCGTTCTAATCATACCGGAAGAACTCATGTTCCTTTTTCTCGACCTAGAGCTCTTAACTTATGTTAATGTGGAATCCATGGTTGTAGATGATTTCTCATTCACCTGCTAACATTGCAGCCTAGGTTGCGTTCATGATGGTGACGGCGCAGTAGCTGAAGTGCCTGGACACAAAGGTTCTGCGAATTGCCATTGGGACCAAGGCTATCTCATGAGCTACATCAGAAAAAACAGCAACCAGTTCAGGTTCTCACCCTGCTGCCTCGCCGATATAAAGAACGTGCTCAGGTATTTCAGCAAATTTTATACATATTTGTTTGCATTCAAATGTCGTAAGTATAGTTAACAAATATATTCCCTCCTGCTGGAATTTTCTCAAACAAGGCAGTGTTAGTTCTAGACCTTGTCTCGTTCTTTTAAGCATTTTATTGCTTTGAGCTAGCCCTATGGGAGCACCAAAATTACACCATGAGAATGTACATGTTTCCTTGAAAGGCTCTTCATGTTTTAAAAGTATAACAACTGTAAATGTAACTACTGTAAAGCAGACAATGAGGAAAGTGCTATTTTTGCAAGCTTACATAGATCTTGCTAGTATGTTGGGACACTTCGGTGCAAGAATGCAATCAATGTCATCAGTTTCGGCGTTCGCAATTGCTTGTGGCCGGATGATTTAGATTGGCTTGCCTTTTTTTGCCATATACACAATTAGTGCAATCATAATAGCAGGCAGTCATTTGTTCACTTATTTCTGGGGATTTACGCCCCAAAACCACGATATGATTTTGAAATATATCGCAGTGGAGGGCTCCGAAACCTTCTACCACCTAAGGTTCCTTAACATGCTCCGACATCGCACACTACACGGGCCTCGACATGTCTCCATCAAAATTCAGCCGCCGCGGCCGGCATACGTTCCCGTGACCCTCGGATCAGCAGCCCCGTACAATAGCCACTAGACCACTGCGGCGGGGCGGTCATTCATTCACTAAACGGTTTGAAATGACTAAAACCGTGAAAACTAAATAAAATGACGTGTCTGTCAAAGCCCGCCAATTGTGACACCATTCACCGGCCCATGACTGCATATCTTCGTCAAACTTATGGCCTCGCAGTATTTCAATTAACATTAGAGGGTATGGTGCCCATCCACTACGACACACGCGATTATAAAATTACATCATTATCGAAAATTGCTAAATAATATTTCATATTCAATGCTCTTTAAAGACAGTGCGGAATATAATTGCAAAAGGCACTGGGAGCACGATGCCCTATCACGTTATCACGATGGTCATGCCATGTTTCAGCTCTATTGCTTCACAGAAAGCTCCAGCAGCATCACAGTGAGTGAGTGAGAACTTTATTAAGGTCCTGAGGAGGAAGAAAAGAGTGGGTCCGGAGGCCCCGCCACCTGTCCGAAGGCTCCACTCAGCTCGGGGCCGGTAGACGGAGTCCGTCGCCGACGGCCCTGGCCCTCTGGTTAACCTTGAGCTGGTCATTGAGTTCCGTGCATACGAGTGCCGAGTCCAATGTGGACCGGTTAAGAAATTCTGTGTCATCGTTCGAAGTTGCAGTCGAAGAGCATGAGTTCGAAGTTGCATTCGTGGCCTGAGTGCAGGAATTTAGTGGAAAAGTCTACAGTGATCCTTCTTAATGTTGGTGTAAAATATGTCCTGGTTTGCACCTGTGTGTAGGTCATGGACTGTGTTTAATTGAGCTTTGGGAGGGGAGGAGCAGAAGTTCTTGGTCCTAACTCTTAACCTATAGTTTGAGATGATTTGATGGTATGATACAAGTGGATATTTTCTGTCTAGGTGCATCCAGACTGCGATGAAACGAGGGGGCGCTACACGGGCGCGGAATGCGTGCTCTCGCGCCAGATGGCGCGGGCGCTCGTTCGGGTCGGATCCATGGGGTCCGGTGGTGTTTCCCATGTGGGCTTTGAAGCATGTAATGTGTGGGGTCAAACTTCCGGAGTGCCTTGTCTCTTCTTCTGGGGCAAGGTTTTGTTAACGACCATGCCTGCTTTCCTGGAGATAAGAGCCGCAGAAAGTCCTACGAGCTGTTGAGTCGGAGTAAATCATTAATTCTTCGTCACGGCTCCGCAGAGCAGTAGCAATGCCCAGTTATTCAGCTCCACGTGTGGAGGTGATGACTAGCGTGGCTGCGATAACAAGCGCGCCGCGGACGCCCATCGGGGCGACGGAGTAGTCACCTCGACCCAAATATTTGGCCGGATCGACTAAGAGGGCGTGCGTTTTGTCGCGTTCGATCTTGTCGAGAACTGCCTTGGCTCTCTTTTTTCTCCATCCCTCATTATAGGTCGAGTGTAGGTTCATGGAGATGGATCCACAGTTTCCTTCCTGGCGTTTCTGCTTAGTCTTGAGTTTTACAGTGGCATGAAGAGGGATTGGAGGTGTCCCTCTGGCAGCACCTTAATTTCCGCGCTTGTGCGTGAGAGCCGATTAGTTTGGAGAGTTCTGAGTGCCTCAAATATTTTGGCTACAGTGTTGTGTGGCCTTACCAGAAGGAGCTCTGCGCTATTGCTATTAGGGAGGCTTAGGAACGCTTTTACACCTTTTCAGGGCAGTGTACCGATTTCGTTCAGCTCTGTCTTCTTCGAATTGAGGAAGCGTGTGGTGTAGGCTATGTGGCTGACGAGGAAGGCATGGTATGCTTTCATGACGTTATCCTGTTTCAGCCTTTCCCTTTTGTTAGCGACCCGTTTTTCCACCTAAAGTCGTTGAGGGTTCTCTTTTTCGATGCGCCTTTGCGCCTCAGCGTTGTTGTTGCTCTATGCATCAACGATGATGACCAGCACTTTGAGTGCACTCCACTTATGGATGCCCCCCCCCTCTCTCCCGTCCCTGGTGTGCAGGTTAACGGGTATAGAATCCGGAGTGGTCCCAACATGGAGCCATGTTTGCGCAGCTCCAATTTGCTGGAGGATACCTTTAGTCCCATGTTTGCGAGGAAAGATTTCGTGACATTTAACACTTGAGGCAGGTCGTACTCAGCAGGGCGCTCGCGGATGAGATGCTATGGTATAGTCATCTGCGTAAATTGCGTGACAAATTCTCGAGATCTTGAAGAGCTTGTTCGAGAGATCACACATAGCTATATTAAATAAGAGCGGAGAGAGCCCGGATCCTTGTGGGGTGCCGATGTTGCCCAGTTTGTGCTTGATGCTGCCGATCTTTCCTATCCTTGTGGCGGCCCTTCGGTCATCACTGACGATTTTAATAATTTGTGAAAATTCATTCTCAATACAAGAGTGGATATATCGCTGAGCATGTGCTAGTGTCTGAATGTGTCGAAAGCCTTGGTTAGGTCGAGCGCCAGGATGCCCTTGACGTCCTTGGATTTGTTCTCGATCATGGCACTCCCTATGACGAGCATGGCGTCTTATATGGATTGTAATTTTCTTTACCCTGTGAGACTATGGTAGAAAAAGCCCTTTTCCTCAATGTGCTCTACAATTCCTTCGTGAACGGTATGTTCCCCCACCTTCCCTAGGAAAGACGTCAAATAGATGGGCATCAGGTTCTCTGCGTCGAGAGGACTTCCGGGCTCATGGATAAAAACTACTTTGTCTGTGCACATTCTTCCGGTTCTCGGCCCTCATTTCATTCCATACCTCGTTGCTATTGACCGTAATGATTTGAATGGCGCTGTTGTCAAGGTTTCTGAGGAGCTTATTTGTGGTTCCATCTGGGCTGGGGCCCGAGCACCACGTAAAGTTTTGAAGGCCATACGCGATTTCCGATACTACGTGAGGAGTCCCCATGTATTCGAGTGCAGGGTCATTACAAAGCAAGGATTTACTTTCAACCAGTAAGTAAGAGTCCACCAGGGCATTTAAAAGTTCCCGCCAGTTAGTGTCTTCTTTTGTGTAGATGAACTTGCTTCTCTATTAGGAATCGGGTGTTGCTCTTGGCTGGTTTGTTGCTCTCAGTAATTAGATTTTTCAGAAGGACGCGCTTAATGTCCCTTCTCATTTTTCGTGCTCATTTGAGATATCTTCCCATAGCTGTCCACTCAACCATTTAGAGTGATCTTTAATTTCATTGTGGATTTCCTTGTGCTGCTTCCACCTTTCTCTTAGTGCATTGCTGGGTTCTAGGAAGTGCGCTAGCCTAGAGTCCATGGCTGGAATCTGCAAGCCCGTGCTCATTTTCTTGGTAGCATTGTTCACCGTGCCGTTTCGTCTAGTAGCTCTGCGAATGTGTCATCTTGCTTGTCGTTACTGTTGTTTATCCCGCGGAATAGTTCCCAGTCGACGTAAGTGCCCGTTTTGGGGAAGTGGGCGTGGTGCTGATGCTAATTTCTAAGCTTAAGTGATTGCTGCCGAACTATATTTGTAAGTTGCCCCACGATGCGTTCCTGTTCCTGAGTAAAGTGCGATCCAGTGTTGTCCCTCTCGACCGAATCACGCCTGTGCATCGGCAATTCTGAATCTATGGTGAATATCAGGCCTGGTGTGTCTGTATGCTCGGTTAGCATGGTCCTCTTCCAGTCACTGTTGGCACATTCCCGGATGGTGTTGTGTGCGTTGAAGTCTCCCGCAACAATTAGCGGCTCCTTTTTGGCATGCGATGTAACTGACGCGAAGAACTTGTGAAACTGTCCAAGCCCGTCTATAGGAGAGCTGTAGACGTTTAATATATAAATATTGCTCTTCAGGGCCTAATGGGAATGATTTCCTTGGGCACGGACTCCAGGACTTTCATGGTAGTTCGCTCTTTTCCACAGGGCTGACATCTTTGAGAGTGAGGGTGGCAAAGCCCTTGGTTTGTTTGAATTCAGGCTATAGGGTCGGCTTGGATTCCCTGTACCCCGAGAAGTGAATGTTCTAAACTTTGTTTTCCGCTCAGAATTCTTACAGGATTGTGAAAGGTTGTTTCTACATCCATATTCTGACGAGTTTTGTTAAGCTGGCTTTCTTTTTCCTGATTGAATTGCAGCACCACTGCTAGATTTTGAGGTAATGTGGCGCATTATCGATTGTGCTGTTCAAGTCATGACACCATTTTGCATTTTCCCTTACTGTTTCTGGCGGCCTGGGAAGTAGAGGCGTCGCATGTAGGAATCCCAGGGGCGGCATGGGATCCAGGGTCGGTGTGGAATTTGTTTTCGCGGATCGGGGCAACAGGTCTATCCAAGCGGTCGAGTCGTCTCCACAATTGTTTGAGTGCCTCCTTTATTTCAGCAATTGCTGAAGTATCTATTTAGGGCATATATTATGCGCTTCTTCCTCATCTGTACATTCTCATCAGCATCCTGCTGTGGTCGATCTCCATCTTCAGTGCTTCGAGATCATCATTATTGTGCGTGGGCCTTGGCTGGTTCGACGCCGAGTACCAGCTTCGAATAAACGTCGTTGCTACCGAAGTGGCTCTTCGATCTTCAGTCCTCTATCCCGTCAGCCTACCACCTGGAGCTTCGATCGGGGCGCCGCTAGCGCTCACTGTCCGCCAGCATGGGTCACGAGGCCACACCGTCCACTTCTACCGCTACCGCTTTTTTGTGACACGTCAAGCCACAACTTAAGTCGTCAGCAGCCACCAGCATTACCCCCATCTCTTGTCTGGTCTTCGTGGAGAAGATGTGGAGGACTGACTGGACGACTACGAGCGAGTAAATGTCGCTAATTACTGGGGGAACCCTCTCAAGCTCCGCCATGTCTCCTTCCACCTTATGGGCGTGGCAAAGTCATGGTTCTTAAACCACGAGGTATGCTTTACTGACTGGCCTACCTTTAAAGAGCCTTTTCGCCAAGTGTTTGGTACCCCGGCGGTTCGTCCAACAATCGGAAAGAAAACCCTCGATATTCGTCAGCAACAACCAGGCGAGTCTTACACATCATACATGGAGGATGTTCTTGCCCTGTGCCGCTGTGCGAGTGCATCTATGTAAGAGTAGCGCAAAGTACGTCACATCATAAAAGGCATTCGAACCGTCGCCTTCAATGCCCTGGCAGTCAAGAACCCAGCTACAACCACTGACATCGTCACAATGCATCAGCGCCTGGAGGAACTTGAGTCTGTTCGCCTTCAGTCTGATGTCGGGCAATATTCTACGACGGATAGACATCTGCATGTCATCGTAAGGGCGATGATAGGCGAGGAATTACAATTGATGGGCTTGACATCGCCATCGGTTTGCCACAGTAAGCCTTCTGGCACGGGCTTGCGTGAAGTCATCAGAGAGCAACTGACGTCCTTGACCTGCGCTTCCCACGTGCAGCACTCAGTCTCTCGTTCCCTACCACTGCATGCGCAAGTTGCTGCCTCCCTAACGGGCCACGCCAACTCAACGGTGCCTCTGACAACCTGTGCGTCCGTTGCTGCGGTGTCTCCAGCGGACATGTCGTCAATGCGATTCCATCCGCACATCTCAGCGCGCTGGCTCCCAGGGCACTGAGCACTCTGTACTACCTACCTTCGCATCCTCCCCGCCACGCGAGCTATTATTGTGGGCATCGCGGGCATATATCACGTTTCTGCCGCAAGCGCCAGCAGGACGAGCATCGGGGATAGGACATATATGAACGCGACTTTTCAATAGGAGCATCATCTGAAGGCCGGTGTTTCTCTTCTCCTCCGCACCGTTCTCCGTCTCCGTCCACATCGACTGCCGCAGGGGTCCCTTACCGCTCAGGGATACGCCGCTCCCCTTCGCGGTTCCGCCACTCCACGTCCCCACTTCGGCCCGCCTCACTCACATCTAAATTCGCCCGGAAAACTAAGCGATGCAGTTTTTGGAGGAAAAAATTGCGTACATACACAGGACAAATCCCGCCAGCGCGCCCGTCGAATGTGCTTTTAGTATTTGCGAAAGGGTAAATGTCAATGGTTTGGTGGACACAAGTGCGACCATTTCCGTTATCCACTATGATTTATGCTCACGTCTCAGAAGAGTCACGACGCCGAACGATGACCGACGTTAACTGCTGCTAAGGGGGACATGGTTCGCCCTTCCGCTGTTTGTACCGCACGTGCAAAAATCGACGACATCGTGCACCATATACAGTTGGCTTTGCTGTCCCCGTGTTCGCATCAAGTTATTTTGGGGTGGGATTTTCTCTCCTCGGCCTCCGTGTCTATTTGTTGCGGGCAGCGCGTCGTGCACCTTACCGACACAGACTGCTCGCTCGGGAAAGACACACGTCGTCACACCTGATCGCCGCTGAAGATACCGAACTCCTCCCCGGCCGACCACGACTCATAGCCATTATGTCTGGAGGCACTGACAAAGGTGAGGTCTTGATTTCTCCCTCTTCCCGCTTTCTAACGAAAGGCATCGCTTTTGCACCAGGTGTGGTCCAGTTTCACAATGGCACTGCGCTCGTATCCGCTACGAACTCAACGGCGGAAAAAATCTTGCTCCCACAAAGCACCACAGTGGTTTGAGTGGCTGACACAGGGCCTGTTTGTGTTGTGCCGCATAACCCTGCCACCTCCGGCGATTGTCTTCTTGGTACCACCAGTTCTCCGTCTGCCCTTACTGCAGCCATTAGTTGTGACCTGACACCTTCACAGATGCAGCAGCTGCGTGCTTTGTTAGAGAAATATGCGAATTCTTTTTATGTACAGTTTTCGATTTCGGGCCAAATAACCGTTGCAACGCATCTCATTCAGACAGATGGAACCTCTATCATGCGCCGGCTTCCACACCGCGTGTCTCTGGCCGAGAAGAAAACGTCGCAGACATGCTACAACAGAACTTGATCCGACGCTCAGCTAGCCCTTGCTCACATCCTGTCGTTTTGCTCCAGAAAAAAAAGATCGTTCGGTAGGCTTCTGTGTAAATTGCAGGGCCCTCAATAAGATTACTCGAAATGATGTATACCCTATGCCACGAATTGACGACGCCCTTGATCCGCTACAAGGAGCAGAATACTTTTCCAGCCTCGATCTGCGTTCCGGCTATTGGCAGATCCCCATGCATGAAGCTGACAAAGAGAAAATAGCGTTTTCCACCCGAGATGGCCTTTATGAATTCTACGTAATCTCTTTCGGGCTATGCAACGCACCTGCGACTTTTGAGCTGCGTGGCCTGTAATGGAAAACATGCCTGTGCTACGTCGACGAGATTGTTGTCTTTTCGTCGACGTTGCCTCACCACCTGCAACGCTTGGGGGAAGTTCTAAAGTGCCTTGCCGACGCTGGTCTTCAGCTCAACACGAAAAAGTGTCGCTTCGCCAGCCGATATATTAATGTCTTTGGGCATGTTGTGAGCAAGTACGGCATGCGCCCTGGCCCTGAGGAGATAGCGGCGGTCGTTCGTTTCCCTCGCCCCGAGAGATCCAGTGATTTGCAAAGCTTCCTTGACCTTGCTTCTTATTTCCGTCTATTTATACGAAACTTTGCCTCCAGCGCTCCGCCACTGCACAAACTACTTGCGTCTGGTGTACCGGTTCTCTGGTCGCAAGAGTGTGAAGCAGCCTTTGAGGCTGAAGGACCCACTCACGTCTGAACCCGTATTTACAATTGTTACGGACCACCACGCTTTATGCTGGCTCTCCTCGTTCAAGAACCTGACTGGACGCCTGGGCCGCTGGATTCTCCGACTGCAACACAATGACTTTGACATTGTTCATAAAACTGGCAAAGCACACCAAGATGCTAACGCTCTCTCGTTGCCCGCTTCCCGCGCAACTTCCCGAAACCTCGACAAACACGTCGCACAGAAGCTCCACAGCTGTCCCATCTAGTCCAGTCTCCTCTCTAGCCTCAATAAGGCGCTTTTCTCCGGCCAACGATAAAACAATCGCTTCTCGCCAACGGCTGACCCTTACTGCGGGTGCATTATGGACTACATATCTGACGCTGTTCGCGCACATAACGAGTCACTTCGCCGCCAACTAAATTAAGGCTACACAGTTCCATGCTGTATGGGCACACTTACCATCCTGACGATCAACGCTGGTGCCCGTGCTGCAACGTTGTCTTGGTGCCCAGGTCCTTGAGGCATTCCGCTATGACATGGCGGCTGGACATCTAGGTTATCATGAAAACTACCATTGTATTCGAAGGCGTTTCTATTGGCCAGACCTTTCTACTAGCGTGGCGAGGCACGTCAGTTCCTGTTCATCGGGCAGCGTCGCAAGCTCCCAACATCCGCTCCTGCCGGCGAGTTACAGCCTATCCCCTGTCTCCTCGCACCATTCTAGGTTGTTGTCGTCGACCTCTACAGGCCCCTTCCTGTCACTGCCGCTGGAAATCGATGGATAGTGACCGCCATCCACCACCTGACATGCTATGCAGGGACCACATCAATGATAACTGGCTCAGCTTTGGAGGTTGTCGACTTTGTCCTCGAAGCTATAATTCTCCGCCATAGCGCTCCTCGGATTCTATTGAGTGACTGTGGGAAGGTTTTTCTGTCCCAATTTCTGGACGAAGTCCTGAGCGCGTCTGGCATAACCAAGGAGGTTCAATTTTAAACCCCCTGAGTGTAACCCGACGGCATCTAGTTATCACCCACAAACTAAAGGCCTGACGGAGAGATTTCATCGCACGCTTGCTGATATGATTGCCGTATATTTCCAGCCTGACCACAAAAGTTCTGATAAGCTTCGCCCTTTCACTACGCACGCCTGCAATACGGCCGTTAAGCATACTACAGGCTACTAACCATTTTACCTAGTTTATGGACGGTCTCCTACCTCCCTCCTCGAGGCTTCTTTCTTCGACTTTCCCGTTCTTCTATCTACATCGTCACGCGGAGAATTCGTACCACGATTCGCCCAGTGTCGCCAGCGTGCTCGCGTAAATGCAGAAGCCAGACAACAAGACGGCAAGATCAATTATGACATATCCTATCGAGCTGCTTCATTCCGATCTGGTGACAAGGTACTCCTGCTAGCGCCCCTGTGCACTCTTGCTTTTTGTGGCAAGTTCCAGCCGAAATTCATCGGGCCATACATTGTACTGAAGCATACATCACCCGTCAATTACCGGGTGACTCCGGTTGTCGCCCCAACAGACCGCGGTTGCCGCGGCACCGAGGTCGTTCACGTTTCCCGCATGAAACCTTTCAATCAGCGTTATCCTTCGCCTTGAGCTCCGAGCAGGATGGCCGCTTTCATGTGGGGGGGGGGGGGGGGGGGGGAATAGTGTGGGCGTTAATTATGCACTTCTTCCTCATCTGTACATTCTCATTATCATCGTGCTGTGGTTGACCTGCATCTTCAGTGCCTCGGGATCATCAATATTGTGTGTGGGCCTTGGCTGGTTCAATGCCGAGTACCACGTCGGAATAAACGTCGTTGCAACCGAGATATCATACTATTGCCAATTGGGTCGAGTTGCCGCTTTCTTGGTGCGCTGGAAGCCCTTGTTTTCAGCGGCGGAGAAAGAGAAAGCCTCGCTTACGTTAGGCATATAGCTGTCTACGTGGGAGTGGTCGTGATCGATCTGGCTGTCGACGGCTCTGTGTTTGTACGCGCTGCGCGATGTCACCGCGGCCTCAGAGGATTGAGGAATGCGTGTGGGTGCGTTATTCACCAGGATATTTCCCAAAGCAAGCTAAGGTAGCCCTGAGCTCGGCTACCTCTTGTCCGAATGCCTTGTTTTCTCTATCTACTGCGCTTGCTTCCTCTTACAGTATATGCGGAAAACGTTTTTTAGAATTATTCTGAGCGGTAACCTGGAATACTGTGCCTCTAGAAATAAAATGCGTTCGTAACTTTCACCTTGCTTGTAAACGCTTTATGATCGCTTGTGAATTGTAACACGTTTTAGATGCGTTGAACATCTTATGCTTGGGGCAGCGTCCGTTCTGCGGCGTCCGCATCCATACTGCGCATGCGCAACTCTCCCTCATTGCGCAACTCTTCCGCAGCTCTCCCATGCTCAACTCTCCCCGATGCGGAACTTTCCCTCAGGTGTGCACTCTCCTCGCCTCTCCCCCTCTCCGCCCGAGGTGAGGAGGAGGAAATCATTTCATATAACTCTCTCACTCGCTCTCTAAGGGTACGCCGACAGGCGGCGCAAGTGTCGCGGCGGAGTACAAAGCACGCGTTCGCTCTGCTTCCGTCATTCTCTCTCTGTGCAACGATGTGCGAAACGCAATGAATAACCCCGTACAAACGTCTTCTTCTTCTCAATACATTCTCTCACTCTAACTTTCATTGGGTTGTGTTGCCAAGTAAAACGAAACGGAAACCTGATGCGCACCCCCCGCGATGCTTTCGCATCCCACCATGGTTGCCCGTAGAGGGAGATGATGTATTATTCCTTGGTAGACATGTACAACACTAAATCTTCCATGTGTATAAAAGCTATCATTTGACGACCAATCATGTGCGCTGCTAACCTTTTAATTCTCATGTTGGGCCAGCTATTAGCCACGTAGGCTATTGTTCCTACCATTTATACACATTCATGCAATTGCATCCAAATAAGTCATTTTTATTAGATTTGTATGTAGCCGAGGATCTCCCGCATGCTCTGGCTATGCCTTCCTTTCCTTTAGAGTCTTCGTTGTTGGGCCTTTGTTGTCGACCATCGGGACCCAAGTCGCTTGCTTGTCCGGTTGCCTAAAGCTGGAACTTGGTCTTGTCCAGAGTTCTTCAATCATACCAGTTACCAAACTCCCCATAAGCCCCATGTATCACAATCCGGATACGCCAAGTGCCAAAGCTGCGGAGGTTAGCGGATTGTCGCGCCATCTGTCGACACAGAAACCAACTAATAAACGGCAGGTTGGTGTGTTTTGTGTTACAGAGCACAGAAAGCTCCGCCGCGTCAATGAAGCGACCCTTATGCAAACGATGCTGCGCACACAGAACATCCGTCAATTTCACCGTGGTTCTGGCGGCACTGGCGTCTTCTGCAGAGCAAGGAAATTCACTGACCTTGTACCGTCGCTTCTGCTTCTGCCCGAACACTGAGGGTTCACGAAGCGTTTCGTCCGTGCTAACTGCTCTCACGAAATGAGGACTAAATCGTCTGTTCGGCTGCCGAGGCTGCTGGCGAAAGAACAAGAAAGCTATTCGAACAGCGGATGACTTTCGGTGAATAATTATCCTTTTTTTTTGGTCTTTGAATGTCGATGTGTCATTTGGGAATCTAGCACAAAGCGCGTACCAGTGGAATTCAGTTCACATGCCTACAGCATCGATGTGTCAATACAGCAGCAGAAGGCAGCGTGTCGTCTGCAAGCGAAAAAGCGTATGGTGCAAGTCGACGATCCAAGTGCAGGCGAATTGCAGTGTAAGGCGTCTCTATCTCTCGCTCATTTCGTTTGCCCGCCTTTAGCCCCGTGATAAGAGAGCCATTAGCAACTAACTGATGTTTGTGGCCGCCACTTTCATGCAACAAACATCGCCTCCGAGATCCGGTGAGGTAGCGTTTCCAGTTACGGCTCCCAGATGGGGCGACAGTCTGCTAACCTCCGCCGATTTAGCCGTCTGCTTGCCCAGATTTCGGAACGCAGTTTGGCAACTGGTATGATTGAAGAACTCTGGGCCTTGTCGCATCGCTCGTCCCGGCGCCGTTGACTGGCAGCCGTGATCTGATGTCAGTGATGCCAACCT
The DNA here is from genome assembly GCA_013339685.2 of Hyalomma asiaticum. Taxonomy (NCBI): domain Eukaryota; kingdom Metazoa; phylum Arthropoda; class Arachnida; order Ixodida; family Ixodidae; genus Hyalomma; species Hyalomma asiaticum. The sequence continues at coordinate 100,686,228 of CM023485.1, read as the reverse complement.
AGGTCACCGCTTTTACCCTAGATTGAGCCTAAATAAATCCCTAAATTGTACAAAATATCCCTAGATGGTAGTTTTCATGTCGTTAATTTCGCTAGTTCACATGTAAAAAAGTTTAAACGTAATTTCACCTCCGGTCCACTCGTTCTTAATATTGTTGGTGGCAAAAATCAGCTCATTAACAGCGACTACCGCTCTTTTTCCCACATTTTCTGTGGAGCAATTGTACATAAAAGAGCCACATTAGGTGCTCTCTTCGGAGAGCCGAGAGGTATCGGTGATCTTTTCCGTGATAGCAGTTTATTTCTGAAAGACGACGTACGCAACGAGCGTTGCATTACCTGCTATAGAAAGGCAAGTGTCCCATGGAACTGCTAGATGGTAGCTCTGCCTTTCGGATCAACTTCCCGTGCGGGGCCTCCTTGTACTGGTCGACAGCAATGCTCTGTACTATGATCAGCTTCCCAGGTGGCCAAGTATATTTTGTCATGCACTTTCACTATCTTTCTATTCAGCTCACCTTGCGTAAGGTGTTCTGGTCCAGAACTTACCACTTGACAAGGAACAGCACGGTAACATTTTGGCATGGTAACTGCGCAAAGACACGCACAGCTAATGCATAGGTCGGAATGTACGAGAAAATTCAGCATACAACATTTCAACACTGTACGTTGAAGGAAACTGGCATGCCTGAACAAGCGCGTTTTTCCAGGCACTAACAATCGAAATGGCTCTTTTACAGAGCAACTGTAATTCACACTGCCTTCAAGATTACACACGCGCCCCTGCTGAACACTCACAAAGAGAAAGTTTCGTTTTTTATCTGAGTGGGCGGCAGACGATTACCTCGCGTTATCACTGCATTCGCCTTCTCTCGGCCCCCCGGGACAACGATGTTCTTTAACTGAGAAATAGAAAGCAGCACAAACTATTGTATTAGCTCACAGCAGGCATTTCCAGGGCTTCACAAATATCCCTACATTTTACGACAAGGACGCCGGACCCCCAAGTGGCACTAAGATGCCCTAGATCTAGGGATAAATCCCTAGAGTTGGCATCACTGTCTAGTGTGTCCCCTGGAGGGAGAGAGCCCTCTGGAGCGAGAACGCCACTCTGGGGTGGAGCCGTCTGTCAGCCCCTGCAGCACGGCTCCAAAGTCGCTGCCTTCGTTCGGGCTGGCTTCTTTACGGGAACGGGTTCTTCTTCGTGTTCCGCGTAAGCGCATGACCTACAGGATGTGATATATTTTTGTGCACGAACGGTTGCGCTTGGGGTGATTACCTTGGCAAAGCTTGCATTTCGGGGTGCAATTGTGCTCTTCTACGGCGCCATTAGGGAGCGCTACATCGCAATCCGCCTTTTGCATGGACCGAGTGCGCATGCGCCGAATCCGGCGCAAACGACCCGTACGGCATCGTAGCAGACGACGTAAGCAGCGCGCAGGGCGGAACGGTGTACCCGTTACCGAAAGTAATGATACTCGGCGCCAACTGGGCCGGTACGTCATGCAGACACACATTTTTGGTAACATGAAGTTCTCTCACATCATCGTACTGTGCAGGCAGGCAAATGCCGCGTATATGACACGGCCTTAGCCGCGAAGAACGCGCGCCGAACACATCAGAGCTTGTCTTTCAGTGAAACCATTGCTCCGTACTCCCGTAGCCAAACAGTTTTTTTTTTTTTGTGATAAAGACACGGATAGGAAAAAAGCAGACATCTGGCAATGCGCATGGTCACTCGGATCATCACAATAACGAAAAATCTTACCCTGCAAGATATAGTTAGGTGTTATTCCAGCACGTTGCCTCTCGTATCGGATGATGGACGACGAATACTTCACATAAGTCCGTGAGTTGACGCGGGTTTCAACTAATTAAACATTGGATTGCACACACACACACACAACATCCCCGAGTATTCCTCGTTCGTTGCTGCCATGAATTCCTTCAGTTGCGCTCTTAGCGTTTTCAGTGAACCGTGGCCTGGTCGTGCATCCGTTCGTGACTCCAGTCAGGTATGCTGGTGCTCCGTGGCTTGAACAAACGCTACTGGCAGCAAACGTTACGCGGATTGAGATCTAGCTATCTCACTGTAGGCTTAATCGGAGAGAAACTTCGGAGAGTTGAGAAAGGCAAGATACGTCCGTTCACTTTCAGCACACCAGGACGACTGCTTTATTTTCGAAGGGAGAAACGGAGAGGGGACGTATAGAAAAACAACGAATAACAAAACACAAAATCCAGCAAAAGCGATCCTCGTGTTTCTTGTGCAGACAGCGTGAGCTTGGGCGCAGCAGTGCAAACTTGCTTTTGACGGGATTGACCCGTCTGTGGTACCGCATGCGCGCCCTACAGGTGTCGATCCCGGGGGCATTCGTGCTGCGTTCCCACACTCGGTGTGGGCTATGTCGTTGAACTAAGAGCATGCCGCGTTTTTCTTTTCTTTTTTTTTCCCCAGAAAGCTTGCCCTTGGCATAGTGGCATACAATGCCGCTCTTCAACCGAACGTCGATGACAAGCGAGCGATGTTTGCGTGTGATCGCGCTTTTTGTGTCGTCCTCGTCGGGACCCACGGCACTCGTAGCGGGAGCAGTGACGGCCACTGCCACCGACACCGTGGCAGTGGCCGTTGTGGGAGGCAGGCCCACGGGCTGTGTTGGATGCAGGGGCAGGTGCCACACGCTTTCACGAGAAGTCACCCCCACCGCCTTTTCTTTTACGCACGCGGTCTCAAACAAACCGGATTCCACCCCTCAACTGACCATGTGCACATGGGAAGCGAGCGGCGCCTGCTCGCTTCCGTGCCTTTCCCGTTCGGGCGGCATTTTTCGACGTTTTTAGACACCCAAGGCTTTCTCATGGTCGGCTCTTTTCGCTGTAAGTGTTCACCATGTCGGAGAGGCCTCCCAGAAATTCTTACAGCGTTTCAAATCGAAAATAACCGCAACGCTCACTGTGTGTGTCGCTGCCCGACCATGTGGTGCCATAGAGAAACGCTGGGGTAGCGCACGACAGGTTCGACGCGACGCCGTACAGATTGTTTCGTGCCGTGTCCGCGAGAGGCCGCCACACAGACATGCAAAAGGCGGATTGTAACATTTACTTTTTCTCTTTCTTGCTGCGGTCGCATGTGTCGACCCGGTTCCCGACCCAGCTGCAGGCGCGACGAACGTTGACTTGCCACTTGTGCAGTGAGCATGGTACTAGGACCGTTCCACACATGACGTTGTTTACAAGCCGAAGCCCGTCGACTAGTCTAACTACGACACTCATGTTCTTGAACCTCTTGAATTTGATGGTGGTTGGGTTTCTTGGATTTCTAAACATGCAGTTGAGGGTATGTTCTTCTACCGAGGTGTCAACGTTCATTATGACACCTTTGCAAGTACTGTCTGGCATGCCCACGTAGGCGGAGGCCTCGTAGGCCCCGAAAGTAGTGTGAATTCTCTAGAGCCGGCATAGGCGACAGCATTAGCTCTGAGTGGGGGTGGAGATCATAATGAAGTTCTGTACCTTGTTGGGGCAGATGGTTTCCACCAATGGTTGTTGATTAGCGCCGCCCTTGTCAGTTGGTCGGCTAGTTAGAGCCTTTTCCAGTAGCAGCAAGCCTGTGTTCAATACACCGTGCCCTCTTCGGGGCCGTACGATCAAGTTAACCTGATCCCTCGCAGTCGGCGGAAGGGTGAAGGAACCCTATGTACTATCCCATGTCAAAGAGCATTGAAGCCGTTCTTCTTCACCGTGTTCTCTTCCATCGCGACAGCGGCTGCCGACGTCACGATCTTCGCCGGGCCCCGTATTCGTCGGTTCCGAGGGGGGTGGTGCACCGAGTTCCGTCGAGTTGTGTCCGGAGTTGTGTCCCGGGGTTGTGTCCGCGCGTTCGACCGTAACCTTCTCGGTCATTTTTCTCTTCTTTCTGAAGGTGGCGGGGCCTATCAGTGCCCGGCGCTTCCTCTGAGGTGCCGTACACGACGCTTGGTGCAGTTTGGCTTAGGCGCGATTAAGCTTAGCGAGCTGTTCACCGCCTCGCATGTTCAAAGTGCAATAATTCGCCGAAAGGCTTGCTCACACCAACGAGAAGGGTATCTTCTGAAAGCTTGCACAAACGTGGTGTGCTCATCACCCTGCTCGAACACCCACAGCCCCGACTACAACGGTCGAAGGCCATCTCGACTTCATCGTGTACAACCACACGGAGCTCATCGACCTCGACCAGGAGATACAAAATACGCTCTAAGACGCCGACGTGGAAGCGGGCATGATCACGGCCTCTGAATACGACCAGAAGGTGAGCTTCGCCAAATCCGATGTTCGCCGCGCCACCCAATTGCGTTTGCCAACCCTACCCGTCTCCTTTGCCTACATCACAAGAACATTCGTCGCGCCGCTAGCGTCATCGTCGCAACACGCCTCCAAATGCGTATCGCCCAGCCGTTCGACCCCGACAACGACCATTTCCTGCGTCGTCCAACCTGTGGTGCCTCGGCTTGCAGGCGTGACCTCCTACGTGTCTGACGTAGTCCCTGAGAAGTTGCAGCCAGTGCAGCTCTGTGAAGTGCCACTTAACGGCGCCACGTTCGCACAACCTGCTGTTCTGATCAGCAGTCGTATCTTGAACACTTGCGTAACGCCGACAGTGCAACAAACAACGCCTTCCGTTAAGTTCTCGTTATCTACAGCCCCTGATGCAGGGTCGTTCACCGCGACACCGTCACCTACGCCTTTGTCACTTCAAGGACCTGTCATCACTTCCTCCACGCATTCCTCCCAAAGTTCCCAGCTGACTTTCACTACTGTGCCCCTGAAGAACATGAAGGACGGGGACAAGTAGCCACCCACTTCGCCTGAATTTTCAGAGCGCTGTGCCAGGTCTCACTCGTCGAACAGTAAGTGACCTACTTCAATATCGCGGTATTACAAGAGGAGCTGAACCATTTCGCATCGGGAGCTGCTAAGCAATGGGTCCAAACCCTAAAGAGACTTGAATTCGGATGGTTCAAAGGTGCCCAGTAAAACTAAGGAAGGGCACAAGCAGACAGAGCCTCCAATCAAGAACCTGAAGATTTGAATCAACGCAGCGGCGAAGTCCTCCGGACGCATCCTGCAGGTAGAAGGACCACCGGCACCGAGATAAGCCTCCTCCCACAGCCACACTGTCAGTAGCAACACCTTCCATCGCCGCCGAGCAAGTACCTCACAAAGTTGTCGGCTCACACAACCACATCTTGCGTCTACGATGCACTCATAAGCCGGCAACAGGCTTTACGGCGACTTCGTGTTAAAGACTACACCCGGGAGTGGGAGGACGATTAGACTCGTGTGATTGGCAGTGGTGTTTAAGGATGGTGTTCCGTCTCAACGTTCGCGCTGTTGAAGCTCCAGCACTTCGCACACTCGTCGGTTGCTGGAGTGTGCTTGAAAATAAAGAGGACGAAGGGGTGCCTAACTCGAGCAGCGGCTACGGGCGGGCTCGCGCTGCAGTGCGGCCATTACCTTCGAACCATGACCTCCTCTATAAATTTACAACCTGCCCATTGGCGCCACCCATACGGCAGCGCGTGGGCCACAAAACAGGCTCCTAGGGACCGAATCCGCCACGAGGTGCCGCCAAAACTTACCCCCATTGCAGACGACGCGACGTTGTTTACGCTGTACGGACGACGGTCGTGGTGCGCTCGTGTGCGCGCGTTCTTGTGTTTGCTTTTCGAATTTTTAACACCTGGACCGCTTCGTTATCGGGTCCGACGTCTAAGAACAACACTATGGCTATGAAAAGCATCGTAGTGAAGGATGCCGCAATGATTTTTATAAATGCGCGAGCGTTTTCGCATCTCAGCTACCGTCACACGCGGGTATAGTGAACTAGAACACGCTGGTAACGGGAACGCGCAGGCAAGGATAGCAAAGAAATGTATTACAGGTAGCACTGCCTGGAGAATGTAAACTTTATATTCCCTGCTTAATTTCGCGCAGCGGCGTCCCGTATCAGTAGCTGCGGCAAAAGTAATTAGTCCGTGGCCTAACTGATCTTGAAACCCTAGTTTCTGCAGCATGAATAACCAGAACCGCGGCACCGCGCTACCACGACGTCTTGTGCAGTTAGATTGACCGAATAATTCACATGTTTTATATTGGCACTGCATAAACAAATCGTCCCTACCCTCTCACCCATGCGCACGCCCAAGGAAATCTGCCTACGCAGCTGCTAAAAGTGAAAAAAGAAAATGAATCTGTCGACCGCTGTAGCACGACTCGCAGAAAAGAACACAGCTGTGCGCCATGGATGCACAGCGAACAAGTTCACCATACCATGAACTCGTTCTCTGTGCAGCCAATAATTTGATTGGTGCCAAGCGATAACCTGCAATGTCAAAAAGGCAACCGCCTACCGCATGTCCCAGGCAAGCGTAGACGGCAAATGAACTGACAACGAAGCGGCCGAAGCGCTGGGGGTAAGTTGTGGCGCCACGGCCCGCCACAGCGTGATGCGATGCGGCGATTTGGCGAACTAAAAAACTGAACAAGCAAAAGCAAACTTGACGGCACGGGGAGCGGCGGCATGAGCAGGTAGGAAGTGTATAGAGGACGTCGTGCTTCGAACAGGCCAGACGGTCGGGTCCGGTTCTCAGTATTTTCTTTACAGGTGCTTCAGAAGAGCCAAAGTCTCCGTGGGGAACGCGAAAAAAATGTCGGAAATCACTAAAGAATTGGGAGTCGATGCAGCCACATCTGCACTCCCGCACGCCGCCTATCACACTTGCAGCAACATGAGCATCATTAACGGCTGTTTGGAAATCATCAGCTCGACTCTTTCACCAACAAAGATAGCCTTACCTTGAAGCAAGAAATTGCGAAGGAGCAAGAACGTCAAAGAGACACGAACCACAACACTTAGCGCAATTCTATTAGCTCTACGAAACGCAGCACGCAGCCATATTGTTTTTTATTTTGAGTTCATTGCTTACGTGCTGTTCCTTAGTTTCCGGTGCTCCGTCAACTAGCGTACATGACGCTTAAGGCGGCTTGATTTTTTAACACGAAAGTGTTTTGCGCCGGGGTCCACCAAGAAATCTGTGACGTGCTTCTGTAACTGAAGTAGACGTCTGAAAAATAAACACGCATTTAAGATAGAAAAAGTACCACTCGCTAGGTTTCTACCCCACAACCAACCAGGGTGCGACAATATAATCTGGATGCGTTATCACCACACCACATACATACTTGCCTCGCGGAGGAAAGAAACGGGTCTTATATCTTTATTACACCCCTTTGTAATTTGCATCTTATTGATGTCCAGTTAAGGCAAAGGTATCTAGGACGCGAAATTGTTCTTGAATTATCGTCGCCTCCCTTTCTTTCACTGCACTATTGGTTCTCAGCGATGGCACCGCCACCAAGGAATGATGGAACGAACGTAGAGTAAGCAAGTTTCTCTATGGAGCGAAGTCGCCAATTGTATTAATATGCGCGCCGGTAGTTAGCGCTTCAGTAGCTCGACACCTCTGTAGCCGCGCAGGCTTCGGCATCCTGCCGGCGCCTTGCTTCAGCCACGGCCACTACATGATTTCTTTTGTGACGTATATGATAGCCAGTTGCGTTGCGACGCGCTCTATTCCAGGAAAGCAAAGACGGCGGCCGAGAGGCATAGGATGAGGCTTTCGCACCCAGAAGTGTGCGTTCACAAAACGATCCGCTGACAAACCGTTCGGTTTCCCCTGCACAATTTCACTGTTTGCGCATGCTCTTGGTTTATAGAAGGTTTTCGCAAGGCACTGGCACGTTCAGTGCAGTGTCTCCGGAGAAATGTGAGCAGTTCGAGAGTTTTCGCTTGCGTGTAAGTGTCGAGAATCCCTGTGCAATGTCGAGATGTCTCAGATGTCTGAATACAAGTGGTTTACATGTACGGAGTATCGAACCCATTTCCCTCCCCTTCATTCGGCAGATCACTGCTCCTGTACGAAGACAGGTTTCACTTTCTTCTTATACCGATTCCTATGACTGAGGGATCAACGAAAAAATTTTTATATTGCTGCGATGGCACAATAAACCTGCCATGAGTTCATCCCATTTTGTTTGCATTCTTCAGCCGTAAAGAATGGAGTTGCCTGAAGAAGAGGAGTCACAAATCTATCAAGCGTCCAGGTTATCCAGGCCAGTACATATCGGGCGAACAATACTGCCAACGATGTTACCCAAATATACGCGGAATCCACTACGATAAGGTACCAAGACCTCCTACTTAAGAATGTTTTCTTTTTATATTTGCTTTGTCGGACGCCGTTGAAACCAAACCTTGCTTTTTTCAGACCCGTGGTGTTGTAGATTGCAAGGTACGCTGTGCAAGCAGCGCTGGAGAGGGTGTATTGATTGGCGTCCCCGACGGTGCCCCTTGTGATACGGAACGCAAAGGAAAAAAGGTGCGTACTTCGATTCTTAAAAAAATCGATTCATTCCTAATCCATCACTATTGCTTGCATCGAAAAAATTCGCATTGCACAAGGCCCTTATCCTATGTACGACGGAGAGGGGTACTTTTTAAGAGCGGTGTACTTTAAGCCGGCATTGCGGCGTTACGTGCGAGCAGGAAAGTATAATGATCATGCAATATGTGCGCGTGCACTTGTATGAAATGCGCTGTGAAATGCCTCTATGAAATATGCCCTTCAATACAATGTAGTGCTGTGCTTGTATGGAAGCACAGTACCGCACAAAGGCGGATGTGTTTCATGCGTAGCATAGGTTGGTATAGTATAGCAACGAGACAGGGAAGGAAAGTGAGGGTGGGTAGTAGGGGAAAGAGTAAAGCGTAGCGTATATTTGTAGCGTGGTATAGCGAGCGGGTGGGAAATAGAAGTGAGGGTGAGGAGGAAGGGAGAGAGAAAAGCCGACCATAGCGTTGCATGGTATAGTATAACGAGGGGATTGACGCAAAGTGACAGTGAGGAGAAGCGAAAGGAGGGTGGACAGAGGGTGAACCATAAAGTAGGCGTGTACATGTAGTATATCAATGGTTGGGAAAGGGAGGTAAGATGAGGAAGAATGATGCCAAGCTGCGGGTGGAAGGGAGGAGCGCGTCTCAATGGACATTGCCCTCTAAGCCAAACTGAACCTATGAACGTGATCCAAATCACGTGACCTAAAGAAAGAGCTAGTTACTTCAAGTGTTCCCGTCAACACTATGTAATACCTACCCACGTGACAAATCAGGTTACATAGTTAAATCTGTAGAAGCCCGAAGAAGCCAGGTCGGCCACAATTTGTCCAGCCTTGCACCACTAGTGGAAGCTTCGCACACCTTTGTTCCTTTTCTTTCATACTGACCGGGCCCCCCCCCCCCCCCCCTTTTTTTTTTTTTTTTTTTGACTGTGTAACACGCCTGCAATCGCTCGGCACACAGCGCGCTTGGTTTCTCGCGCATCTTTGCGAATTCTTCCTTAAACTTATATATACACGACATTTATATTATGTGCTGGCCATTTCTGGAACGGGCATCGCTAATAAAGCTACTATGTATACAAACCGATGCGCTTCTTTCCTGACGGGATTTTATCAACGACCACTGATTGGGTTCGCTACTAGGCTTGTGAGTGAAAGTTGTTTTCTTCCCTAGAATTCTTGGGCGCCGGGTCGCCTAATAGAGAGATCGACCTTTATCGGTTTGTTAACGCGTCCTTCATGGTCACAACTGTAGGTTTTCCGCTCACTTGATTCTAAGTGCCGACTAAATTAATCCGAGCACCACATAGACAATCTGAGCACCAAACACATAATCCAAGCCCCAAGGTATTTAATCCAAGTGCCAGCGCACATATGCCTCTTGCAAGTAGTTGCATCAAAGTGCCACCGTACTTAATCCAAACGCCAACAGCTTTAATCCAAGTCTAGTCAATTTAATCAGGAGGTCTGCAACGTTTGATGGCCTAAATGCTTGAACAATGTTAGCATCAGACCACAGCAGTAATTTTTCTACCACTACTTGCTAGCGCTTTTGAAATAAGGTATACTGCGGTATTTACACCAGACGTTTTGTTGTGAAACCGTACAATTGAAATTCAGGGTATTTACATGCCCTAACGCTGAATTTATACAACCATGGAGCCCATTGCTAAGCTTGTATGTTAATTAGGCATCGAGTCAGCTTATCCTATCACGTCCGCCGCGGTGGTGTAGTGGTTACGGTACTCGGCTGCCACCCAAAATAAGCAGGTTCGATCCCGGCCGCGGCGGTCGCATTTTCGATGGAGGCGAAAATGCCAGAGGCCCGTGTACTGTGCGTTGTCAGTGCACGTTAAAGAACCCCAGGTGGTCTAAATTTCCGGAGCCCTCCACTACGGCCTTTCTCTCCTCTCTTTCACTCCCTTTCCCCCACCCCCACGGACGCTTAGCCGTGCTCCCTACATGGGCTGCAGAAATTAGCGTCCTTTCCTAACCGAACCACAATCATCATCATCATCCTATCACCTCACTGCAGGATTATGCAAACTTGAAATAATATCGTTGGATGCAATTAGTCATTATAGTCAGAAACAAAAGCCCCACTTCTCTTCTTTTCTCTTTCTTTTTCACTGTTTCTGGACTTATTTCTACACGTCTTTTTCTCCCCAACTCCCCTCCCTACGCAAAGTAGCATGTCAGCGATGTGTCAACGCCGGCCTATTTCTCCGTCTTTCCATAAAGAGCTCTCTCTCTCTCTCATTTTATGCTCATATACGCCACTGCATCTAACAATACAGTTTCTGGAGAAATATCGATTAGCGGGCGTCTGCTCGGCCTCATGAATCGTGTTGACTCGAAGACGACGTTCCTCCAGTTGTTCTCGTCGGAGTATGGACACACAAAACACGGCTCAAGACAATTATAACAGGAATTCAGTTCATTAACGATATATTAGTGACTGTAAGAAATAGCAGTCTCGTCGTCTACTTACAGGTTACATTGTTACGTAACAGAAAGGAAGGAAAATTATTTACAGCGAGTGTTTTTCACGCTCACAAAGAAGGGAGCCACACCACGTTCACAATTACATCACCTTTTTCTTTCTTCGTTGCAGCCGATATCAGTATAACTGAACATGATTCGAGCAGCGGGACATGGCGGTAACATTTAAGACGCAGGCGAAAATTTTGGAGCACTATCAGAGCCCGTTACACAACCCCGGGTTCTGAAAATTGTCGGAGCCTTCCACTACGAAGTGCTTAATAATGAGGTCCTAGTTTTTACAAATAGATTAGCACGAACAAATCCACTTTTATTTACGAGAAGGTAGAGCAGAAAAGCGGAAGCGGAAACTGTTTAGGAAGAACACATCAAGTGAATAGAAACTAATATGTGAGAATTAATAATTTGATAATTGCTGGACAGAACGATTAAAACAAAAACAGATGCGAAGAAACAACACGATATGAGCACTGCCCATCATCGGGAAATGCAGGAAGCAGCACGGATGCGCATTCGTCCACGACATGTCTCGCTAAACTCTCCATTGCCTTAACCGCCCAAGAAATGAGGCATCATGGTTGTGTAAAAGCACGAGGGGTGTTCACAAAGTTGGTATTGCCAGTGCAGCATATTTATAAAAGGCCTGCATAGTAGGCATAAACACGAGGATACGTCATAGAATTACTGTATTTTGCTAGTGTTTTGTGCTATTGTTTCTTCCCGGAGCATGTGGTGCGTGACAAATGTCAGTTAAAGGGTTTCTGTAGCACTTTTAAGGCCTGTAATTTTTATTTGCCGGCAACGTGAGAGTAAATATTGTCTTCACCTGAGGAACGGCAAAATGAGCAATATCAGAGTAATTGCTATTTTTGACGCGCTGCAACCCGTATATAACTGGTAACCGCACCAGCATGTGGTGGCTCAAGAGAATAACTTTCCATAGAAGTTGCGTCACGAAGCGTTTCCCTGTAATTGATTAGGAACAAGACATACTAGCATTTTACTTTGGTGACACCTTTCGCGAGAGTTGTTTTGTCGTGCTTGCTGCACTTTTTATGTTGACGCAAACACATGTAGCCGTAACAACAAGAGAAATAGCTCTACGACTACGAAACGCGATGAAGGGATTGGCTGCATTATAAGCTGTGGTGTCCGAGCATAGCGAAAGTTTCAGTTTTAGAGCCTTCCAAATTCAACAAGCATTGTCAACTTTTTGCCTTTAGTTGGAAGCATGGCGAGCGTCACAGAAACGCATAAAAAATATTCATTTTAAGCTTCGTAGCAGTTCAGCAAGTATATGTGCTATAAAAAGAGTAGTGTTCTAAAAACTATGAAAGTGCATCAGAAAAAAATAATTACGTGAGAACAGCGGAACCTATTTTTCACAAAGCTGTCGAATTGACTAACGCGTACTTAACTAAACCAGTCCCAAGGTAATTACTATAGGGGTACCTCAAGAGGGTAGTGCCGCGATTACCACACAATATATTATCTTTGCTGCTACTCATGAATAATTTACTGCTTTTTGTTGTTACGTCGTATATGTGACAAGAGCAATATTCTCCTTTACAGAGATGTTTCTTAGCAAAATGCCGCACAATGCACTCTGACTGAAGCACCACGAAAGCCACCTTTCATTGGACCATCCTTTTTTCATACTGGTTCTCATGTCGGCCAAGCCTTATGCAGTCGCAAATGTTGCAATAAATATGACCACTTGAAAACGATTTCACTTTCTTTCTAGCTGGTCGCAAAGTGCAGTTTCGATACTACTACTCCAGCCTGATTTTCTGCACCCTTACAAGAGTGAAAGTCCCGCAATATACGGCGGGTCATGTTGTAATATATAAACACAGTGACAGCAGAGTAAGCTAACTTATATCTTGAGAGATTTTTAAAAGCAAATTTCGCAAGGGCATTTGCAATCGACGGCTCAGGACTATAGCAACAGCAGAGCGTCGTAGCCTTTGATGGGTCACATGCCAACTAGTGTATAATTTCGGGCTAAATTACTCTGCGAATGTAGAAGCGCGCAAATGCTTCACCTCAGCATTGCCCGCGGATCATCGTGGCTGTTGTGGATTTTTAGTTTAATCTCGCCCTTTGCTTAAACCCACACCGCAAGAGTTGCATTCGGAGAAAAACGCAAATCACGTTTTCTGCCATCTCGAGTCACATCAATTCGCTCTTCGTCATTACTCCTGTCGTGCGAGCACCGTGATCTTCTTTTGCAGCTCTCGGTTTAGCACGTTCCCCAGTGCCGGCCTCTCCTTTATTTTGTCCAGAATACAGAGTTGCATGTTCTTATCATTTAGGCCCTAGACGCTGGCATGCGCATACAGCGGCATTCGTTACTGCCCGATAACGGCCATTCCGCACGTTTGTAACAGCTGTGATCATGCGAATATCGTTTATGTAGGTATAGCGCACGTACTAATGAAAAAAAATAAAAAAAACTGAAAAAGAAGAGGAAAAGTGCAGGATTCGAACCTACTACACACGCACGCTTAGACGCGGGCGCTCTACCACGACGCCACGCTGAAATACGTCAATGTTGCATTTTTTTTCTCTGGTAAAGACGACACTACATGTTGTACGTGTTGTCATTTTACTTTTGCAAATGCAGATTCCAGTACCTAACTGCGTGGAACAAGCAAACCGAAGGTAGCTTATCACATCGGTGTGCTCTCGTCGGGATATTAACACCCTTCTGGTACGTTTCGCAGCAAAAGAAAGAAAAAAAGAGACAGCCTACCTCAACGGTACATTTCGAACATTCGCACTGATCCGCCAATAAATGGTTCTATATACTTATGCGGGGAGGAAACTCAGTCCCCTTCTGTCCTGCGCGCTAAATATTTCACATATCCCAGTAGTAGAACGTATACGAAACGTTCCTCGCTCTAGTTTGCGTATTCCGCGTCATACAGCGTGCTCGCGATTAGGCTTGTCGCTTATACTTCGTCCGCGATGGTCAACTAACGCCTTGTACAATGAACGAAGAGAAAAAATTGCGAGGACCTATTAAACCTTTGAGCGTATTCGCGCTCATGACGCATTATAATGCGGTCATATTCCGCCACTTAGCTATACAGATGAAAAGTTTGATCCATGAAGAGTGGGCGCGTTTCTTAATAAACTTTGCTTACGGCGGCTAGTGCTCCCGGGAGCATTCGCAATTGTATCAAAAGGCGAGCGTATCGTTTGCCTACTGGTCACCGTGACACATATAACTGCGACTCGCACATTCTAGGTGTCTGCCGTGGGATTGTTAGCGGTAAGCGATGTTGACGGCAGTTTGTGCCGAACTCGCGAAGCTAGGAGGTTTTTCGCGTAAAAGCTAGTGATTACGGCGGTAGAACCGGCAAGAATTTAATTCGACTTATAGCATCGGACGCTTTGTTGCCTTCTCTGCTAGTACAGCCACCATTATTGTGGCTGGAACTGTACGAAGTGTTCACGAAGAAGATGGAGTTCACCGATCTGAACTCCCGATCTGATACGATTGTGAGCGATTTATGTGTTGATCGGATGAGCTCTCATAGAGTTCTTTCTGGACGAAAATGAACTAAAGTTGCGGCATTTCTTCACAATGCATCAGCGCCCTTCATAATTGTTAATCTGCCTTCAAACTTCTGCCCGAAAACAATAGTGTATAGGCCGTATGATAATTCCACCTATATCTAATCCCAAGCTGTTCACGAGTTCAAGCGTGAAGCGCTGTTGGCAGTCCAGTGCGCTGGCCCAGCGTACAGTGCCGCCGCACTGCACGCTGACAGCGTGCAGTGGTTTGCGCTGCACACTGTCGGCGCTGTCGCTGCTCGCATGGGACAGTGTGCAGCGCCATTCCCAGCGCGCTCTGCCCCGTTTCAGCGTTTCCAAGTGCGCACCAGTGACATTACAGCGCTGCCCAGTGCTAATACAGTGTCGGCCAGTGCCTCACAGCGCTTTACAGCGACATTACAGTGAAAAACAGCGCCTACAGCGCCAGCCAGTGCCAAAATTACACTGGGAGACACTGTTTTTTCCGATAGGGTGGTGCCAATAACAAAAAAATTAGATGGGGCAACGCTCACTGCTGAACCCGGCATCGTATTTTGGTTGTACGACGGTTCTTAGAAGAGTGGCGAGAAAGGAGGGGGGGGGGGGCGATAGTCTGCACCTACAATAGTTCTGTAGTGCTCCCTTTTGCCTCTCTATTAGGCGCGGAAGTTGTCCGGTATGACACGATGACATTCTAGCAATCTCCGTGAGTAGGCATTAACACTGTTACCATTACCTTTAAATGCGAACGATTCCTCGCGCAGCTATATCAACATTATCGACTTTATCAACTGCCTAATTATCTCGGCATCAACTTCTCGGTGCTCTCCTGGTTGTCTCGTTCACTTGGTATGCGCTAATTTTGTCGAGGTACGGTATGAAAGTATGACAAATATGAGTTATTCATCTCGACATCGCTATAGTGTTATCATATACTCCCCAATTGACCATGGCACGACAGTATTGAGCTCACGGCCGCCTATGGAAATGCAGGCTGTGGATCTCAAATGTTGAATGTTAATGAAAATCTTAAACGTTAACCATACAGCATATATCAAAGTCCAACGAAGGACGCATTGAAAATTAACAAGACCACACCCAGTGTGCACTAAACAAGAGAAAAAAGAGCTGCTTACTTTAGGTGAGTGAATAAAAACGCGCTTAAACAGCCATGCAGATATAGACAATGTTTTATACTGCCCTCAAAACAAGCTAGGACGCGGAGGGGGCGGGGAGAGAATCGAAAACCTCGCGATGCCAAGTATGCACGCTGGCACTTGTTCACTATAGGTAGTGCGAAAGCGCTTGTGCTGTGGCATAACTACTGTTATAACCATAGACTTTCCTACCCAAACACTAGAGGGAACGGTGGCGCTAGTGTCTGTAAGCATGACAAAAATGCAGTTCTCCCGGGATTGGAATCATGGGAAGTATATATATTTGCCCACTCTTCGTTATTCTGGCTGCTCGCAGCCTTGCAACTTTAAAAATGAGTTATTTATGAGAAAAGTATTCCTTTAAGAATGAAACAATCCGGAATAATTGCATACACGTGGAGACAGGATGCTTTTCCGCATCAAGAAGGCAGAAAAAACGCCTGCCCTATTCATTCGTGTGCCTTCTTCGTCTTCGCTCATTCGGGCTGTAATTAATCCTTTAACCAGGAGAGTACCGAGACGTAGAAGGCTTTAGATAGATAGATAGATAGATAGATAGATAGATAGATAGATAGATAGATAGATAGATAGATAGATAGATAGATAGATAGATAGATAGATACGCTCCAAGTAATTTAAGTTCGCCCACGAATGCTTCGCAATCCAAAAGATTGACTTTGAATTCAAATATGATCATATCTACTAAGTATACTAAGTATAGGCGCATGAATCTCCTTTTTATCAAGCCGAGTGATAGTAAAACATATGTGGCGTTGTTTACATTGCTATCATTGCGCTTAACGCTCAATAGAAGCGCATTCTCGTTACACAACTACCATCATCATAACTGCCAGCATGATAGGTTCACTTGCTGTATATACAGTATGGGAGGAGACGGCATAGCCTACCGGTAACACGCTTGCTTGGTGCCTCAGGCGCTCGGGTTCGGTCTCTCCACACTGTTTCGTCGTACGTAGGTGGGAAGAGAGATAGACACGGTCAAATTTTCTTAATTTCGCTATGAAATGCTTCGCATATAGGAAATGTAACCTAACACCGGAATTATGCTTAGGAACCCTTCTGTGCTTCCGGCGTCCATCTCCATCTATGTATTCATGGGCGTGTGAGGAAATGAAGACGTTTTGTAGAAGATGCGCGCTATTGTGCAAGCTACTGCGCCATGTGAATTGCGCAACAACAGACCGCTTTGAAGAATCTCGCCCATTACAAAGCGCCCACACATGATTCTTCATTGTCATCATCAGCCACATATTATATTACGTCTTCAGCTTCATAGCACAGCATATTGCATTATGGTTTGCGTAGTAAAGTTTCTGTTGTCATACAATACAAATACTGCGACAGGTAAACTTTAACGCTGTCCATTCATTACAAAGGCCAGTGGTTCCATAAGTCACAGCCAACAGCACCAACAACCTGCCAACAGTGATCGCCCAAAACCACCACGGTGGCACGGCGGTTCCTGTGCTTGGCTGGTGGTCCCAAAGACGCGGGTTCGATCCCACGTGTGGCAGTTCCATTTCCGATGGCGGCGAACATGTTAGAGGACAACGTGCTGTGCAGCGTCAGTACGTGCTGAACAACCACAAGTGGCCAAGATTTCCGAAGCTTTCCACTAAGGCGTACGCCATAATGAAATCATGGTTCCTTCATTTAAAACAGCACCACGTTCAGCCAAACAAGTTTTAGAAGCATATTCTGATTGATCTCTCACGTTTTAGATCCCTAAGTAATGATAAGATTATGAGAGACGCCGTAGTGGAGGCTCCGCAAAATTGGACCACCAGGGATTCTTTAACGTGCACTGACATCGCACAGCACACGGGCCTCAACATTTCGTCTCTACCGAAATGCAGTTGTCACGGCCTGGATTCGATCTCGCGACCCTCGGGTCATTAGCCGAGTTCCATAGCCACTAGACCTCGAAGCATATTCTATTCAAAAGCGAGGTAACACTGTTTTTAGTCACGTGAATTTATTGCAATGGAGCATACGTGCCTTCCTCCTCTCGTATATTCAGACCCGTTTATGATAACTAAATTTTGCGTACATGGGCAGCCTCTTGAGCGCTTGCCAATGAGAAAGTGTGCTGCACTGTTTGAAAAGCCCGCTTCCTCTAAAAAAACCGCGAGTGAATGGTCTACTATTCGTGAACAAACGTGCAATCGCAGAGAGCGTTTTGGAACAAAGTGGGGTAGCTTCAGTGACAATTTTACCGACATCCAAGTTTTCAATATACGTCGTTCTCCGTTACACGTGGTCTACTTCTTTTGGGTAATTATGTAAGCCCATGACGCCAACCGATGATGTCTCTTTTTGCACTGCTCTTTCCACTAGAATGATCCGAATCGTTGAAGACGAGGAAGTATTTAGAAATATATTTTTTTGCTGTCTTGCGCACGGCTGCATCGCAGCAGTTTCACAGCCATCGGCGCACATTTGAAAGTGAAAATTTAGCTTCAGTGCCGCTTCCACGCGCCTGCTATGTGGCGAGCGCAAGGTTGGAGCTTGGAAAACTTGCCGTTACCAGTGAGTTGCGATGTCTCCCGTCCCATCCACCCCCGTTGCTCCCAACTCAATCGTCGGTCGGACGTGGACAGCACGGAAACGAAGACTTCCCTGAGCGGGACACAAGTGAAAGAAACAGCGGGTGGTAACAAGTGAGGATGGACCGCGTGAGCCAGTTTTACTCCGCCAGCCAATCATGAAGAGCAAGCAAATAGTCATTGTGCGACTTTTTAAAAATGACGCCATGCTGGATGCTTTCCGTACCGTCTGAACGTCTCATGTCTTGAGGCACTTCATCGGCAGAAGAGATAAGGTGCGCAAAAGACCTTGACAAAGATGCATGCAGTAGATTGATTTCATTTTAAGGGTTTTACGTTCCAAAACCAGCTGTGATTAGAGGGCTCCGGAAATTTGGACCACCTGGGGTTCTTTAACGTGCACCGACATCGAACAGTACGCGGGTCTCCACATTTCGTCTCCATCGAAATGCAGCCGCCGCGGCCGGGATCCGATCCTGCGACCCTTGAATCTGCAGCCGTGTATCGCAGCCACCTTGGCGGGGTGATGCATGGAGTACAAGTGTTTTCCTATTGGAAAGCTCTTGGTGCAGTTCGTTTCACTTCTAACCTTTTTTATCGATGTAACTCGACGGCCAACTGAGTGACGGCGAACTTTTGTGGCGGCCCCTGCGGGGTGCGTCCGTCCTTTTGCGTTGGAAGCGGTTCATTTCAGCCCCGTGAATAATTGGTCTTTCGGGGTTCTACATTAAGGAACAAATGAAAACTTAACTGCATGCACTGAACGTTTGTGTTTGCCATGATCGCGTCCTCTTATGTGCGTGCAACTATATTTGCCACCTCGCGGAGGAACAGTGATCGGTGGTCATAAATGCTTGGGAGGCGTTTCACTGCAGACGAGTTGTGTCCGATTGCAAGTGACGTATTCAAGCCGTGGGGGGAGGGGGGATGGGGGGTAGTTAGTGAGTAACGGAGCAACAGATTGGTTTTTTTTTTTTTTTTGCTGTGCGTACACAACTGTTCATTGGATTTATTATCATGTGAAATCGCAGCGACTAAGTTGAGCATTACTAGCGCAGGATGTAGGTGAGCAGGACACGTCAGACTTTCAGGCAGAAAGGATTCCCACAGGGTCCGTGGCAGCAGATAGACGCCTTCGATTTACAGCTTAGTTGAAAGCAGGTGGCGTTGTTGCGGTGTCCCTCACATCCGTCTAGAGGAGGTACGAACGTGGGACAGCGGAAAGGAGCCCGTCGTAAGCGCTTCGGAGCTACACCTGAAAATAAAATAATACACAGTGTAATGATCAATTTGGAGTTTACTGCATTAGTTCCCAAGCATATTTATAATCCATACGCCCAAGCTTGTAATTTCGTTCATTGCGGGCACTTCTTATCAAATTTCAGTTCTTAAATTACAGTAGCTCTAACAATAACCGTTATCGATGTGCTACATCAAGAAAATCGGGTATGTAGATAAGAAGATATCTGAAACTGCTCCAGTTGCAGAAAGTTAACTTCGAGCAGCCGCAGCAGCGCAATCTATGATAACCAAGAAAAAAAGAACAAATTTGTCATAGTGAAGAGAATTGTATGTTCTCCGAAAGAAAAGGTATGGCTTTCATTCATAGATAATAAATGAAGGCGTTTACATGTCAAAACGAGGCGAAGGTTATGAAGCACACTGTACTGGAACGCCCCGGAAACTGACGAGCTGGCAGCGTTCCGATAGGAAGCCTCTCCGAAAGGAACCACCTCAAGCGCACTACCATTGCAAAAGAAAAGTGTAAATTACGGCAGTTTTACTGCCGAAACTGGGATACTATCTTGAGGTACGGTCGGGAGCGTCGTGCGGGTGAACACGTGCGCGCGCGACTACACTGTTGAGCGCCAGCGTAGCAAGGGTGCACATGCGCAGGAGAGGTAGGAGGGATGGGTTTGAGTCGCTCGGTGCATACTTGTCAGTACCGTATTCACAGTATGAAAATACAGCTAACACTGTGTTTTAACTTCGCTTAATATTTCGTACGGGCGAACATGCTACCGTGTGCGGCCACGCTGGTCACACCGGAGCTTTATAGGTAGTGGTAACGCGCTCGATCGTTCACCCTGACAGTGCTCACTACTGTATGTATGTACAGTCGCAATATTTTTGACCGTGAACACGGGAGCACGTGGCTTTCTGCGCTGCCAGCGCAGTTTATCGGCGGCAGCAAGAAGCACTGCTCATGCGCATTGCCTCCGTCATGCGAGAATTCGTCCACGCGCGCATTGCGTCACGTTGAGCGCTTCTCGTCTGCTGCTGCACTCGTACCGCAATAAGGAAGCTTCATGAGCCGGAGTATATTTGTATTTGTAATTGCGTTCCACGAGATACAAGATTAAATATATTTGCTGCCCACACTCCGCTTTAAGTGCTCCAAAATATGACCAAGTTCTGTTGTTTTCTTTTCCATTGCTGTTGTATATATATAGTCATACAAACAAGCAAAGAATAAGAAATGCTCGAGCTTTTTTTTTCGGTTCACGAATGTATATATTGCAAATCGTTGGCTGCTCTTGCTCCGTTAGCCAGCCAAGGGCGCCAACATGAACACTTGCGAATATATATTGGCTGCATAAAAGCAGTTATGTTGCGAGACCCTGTTTTCTGGGCGACAGCGGGCGAGCTGTGGGTGGTGGTTCCCCAAATGAAGGAGAATCTGTGAGCAAATAATGACTTTTTGCCTGCCCTGTACTCGCCACTGCCTCCTAGAATGGTAGCAGTCGTTGCCGCAAAACAGCGCATGACAGAATATAATTAAGTCACAGAAAATTATTCCATTTTACTCATTTTGCCTTTTTAACGTATCATTCTTGTGAAACATGCACCGACAAAGTTGAGGTGTAGCGTTTCCTTGCCTGTTTGTCGTGGGACTGCAAGAGCACTGGAGAAAGAAAACGACGAAAACTTAGTGACAATTCTGGACAATTTAAAATGAAACACATGAAGGAAGAACTCTCAACTTAACTTTAGTGGCCGTTATAATGAGCCAGGTAGCAGACGACACGCGAGCGCTCTGGTGACGTGATGCGCGCGAAAGAAAGCTGCACTCCGCGAGCATGCGCACCTGTTTTCTGACGCGCTGACCGACGGCGCTTGCAGTACAGAATGCCACGCGCTCCCGTGTTCACCGTCAAAAAGATTGCAACTGTACGTACGTAGTACGTAACATTTGCTCGGACGATAAAGCAAGCTGTACCGGCACTTCTAATATCCAGCTGAAAGCATGTCTACAATGGCTTAAATTAAAGTAGGGTGACACGACACACGACAGCACCGCACCGCCATTGCACATGCAAAGTGTTTGTTGGAGAAATGTGCCGCACTCGCGAACTATTGAGCACCAGCAAGCAGCCAGGTATTTTTCCTTAATGTGCACGCCCCAAGAATAATCACCGCTGTACTTTTCAAGGACACGAAATAGAGTCGATTATTCTCGCTGTCTCTTTGACGTAGAGTAAGGGAGATCCCGAGTTCACACAAGCACAGTCGATAGAAAAAAAAAAGCTGGTGAAAAAAAAAAAGAAACGGTTCTCTTGACTACGTTTCGCGCCGCTGTCACATTCTAAATTCATATCAACGTGTCATAAATATGTTGTAAATCTGGGAAGCAACTGCAGCATAAAAATTTAGCGGAGACCTATTCTTCGTTGACTAAACGAGCGGTTAATACAATCTCGCGCCATAAAAATGGGCTTACCTCTGACGCACCACGAACCTCCGCAGGGCTTTGGGCAGCATTCCAGACCTCGGGCAGCGCAGCCTTCGGGAGTGCATGTTGTGTAGGCGCAGTCACTGATCGCGCCTGTCCTCCTCGGACAGGCGCCTTCGACCCACGTCGTACACACAACCAGCGTGAGTACCGTGAAAACTGCGCACGATATCGCTACGGTGCGCACGGTGAACGCCATGCCTGCAAATGGGACGGTCGTGTACCCAGCCAGCTTGTTTAATCTGTCGGCGCTGCCGTTGCTCGCTGTTTTGACAGCGCTCTATCGTCGAAGGTGTGGCTTGGAGTACAAAGAGTGCGCGCGATTACTGAAACAATGAAAAGAAAGACAACTCATAGGAAACATGTGCGTAGAGTAGCGCCCAGGATGAGCAAAAGTGTGCAATGAAAAGAAACAATGGAGCACGTGCCACCGCTTATCACCCGGACTTTCCGCATTCCCTCGCGCACACGCTTCATTTTCCTTTCCCCTTCCTTTCAGGCGAGAACGTGATGCTCGAAGAGCACACCTTCTTGTTCTTTTCCTTTTTTTTTACTTTTGTGCATTGAGACCGACGACTCGCATTATTGCGACAGTATAAGTACGTAGTACATTTCGTTACTCCTTTGATACTCTTCTTCCAGGCCTTTGGCTTTCTGAGTAGACAAGCTGTAGCTGTCGAGTGAGATTTGAAAGCGGACTTCCTCTCGCGGCGGAGGCAGACAGGCGCGCCTATCTTGCAGGAACCAAGCTTCCTGAAATGACACGTACGACGCACGTAGGCACTTGCACAGCATTGCACTTCGTGCCGACACATAGTGTTTATGGGGGATGGCTTGGTTTCTCCCTAACAAAACGTCCATAATTGGCACATCGCCACACGCCTCATGTATTATGTTTAAGTAAGAAGAGAAATTCACCGTTCACGCAAACCGTACAGATGGTGCATAAACGAAGATGCACGTAGTGTGCTCGCTTAGCAGCTATGGGTGTTGGCTTGCGAAGCTCGAGGTCGCTGGTTCGAATGCCGGCCCCAACTGTTGCATTTTTATGGGCTCGAAATAAAAAAAAAAACCACCTGTGTACTTAGATGAAGGAGCACGTTAACGAACCACTATCACTCAAAATACCTTTGCGCCCTCGACCACAGGGCACGCCTAACAATCATATCCTGGCTTTCAGTTTCAATGTTATTTCGCTTCAATGCAACACGTAATAACCGACGAGTCCGTGGTAATAGTTATCGCTTCATAGCTTCACAAAATATTATCCAGGTAATTGATGGCGCATATAAATTCCCGTCAATTATTATTATTGTTGTTGTTGTTGTCATTATTGAGCGAAGCTAAAATGCGTGGCCTCGGTGTTTATTGATACACGCTTAGGGGTCAGTTGATACATTATTCCAAGAATGATAGATTGCGCAGATAACACGGAACGCAAGGATTGTGTCGCGTTCTACGGCACCACCGCGCTAATCGCAACAGTTGATTGTAACCTTTCTTGACGATTGCTTACGTGCTTGTGTTTCTTAATGAGGTCACGTTCTTAATGAGGTCACATTTCTTAATGAGGTCACATTTACTAGTGCCGATAACAAGGTTTCTTTGAATTCCGCCCGTTGGACTTCGCATAATCGCAACGATGTAGCAGCGCGCTGATGGCAAGATTCAATTGAGCGCGATAGAAGAAGCAAGTGCTCGCGCATCGCTGACGCCACCGGACATAGATCATTTCCCTTTTAGTTGTCAACGGTTCGCTGCTGCGAGGAAAATATTCTAAGAAAACCCTTGTCGAGCTCTTCGAATGGGCTTGTGTAAGCCTCACAACACCATAAACTATGCCTTAAGGGCAAGCCCATTTCGCAAAAAAAAAAAAAAGAGCCTGTGGCTTTGCTTATTGGTGCTTCCACTTCTGGATGTTGCCATACGAATGGTTGCTCTGCAGTGTGAAATTACAATAATGAAAACTGAGTTAAAGATAGGCGAAGAAATGTTCTAATTTAGACAAATGGCCCATAGAACGATCAGTGCAAATTTTAGGTCATTTTGCTTTGTTTAATTCATATATTTAGTATGTGAACGTTTAGAATCTTTTTTGCACTTTACGTTACCCCACGATCCGCCCAAACCTCTTTTCTTTTGCCCTTATTTTGTGTAAATTACCACATTCCTCAGCTATTGGCCCGCTCTTGGACCTCACCCACTAATCACATTCCTCAGAGTTAGACTTTTCTTCTAGCACCGACTTGTTGGCCCGATATCCCGCAGTGCGGAGCCATAAATTTTCAGACTGTCAAGAACAAGAACATTCAAGCTAGTTGCAGACAGTTTCACGGCAAAAACGTCATCAACAAGAAGAAAAAGGATTCATTATGCTAAAATAATGGCTCTAACGCGACAGCGTTCGTAGCTCGTACGTGTTGCAGAAAATACAAAGGCATCCGCGTCCACTGCAGAAGAAAAGTCATATCAAGCTACCGCTACCCTCCACCGCCGTTTCTCAAAACACCTGAATACTCAAGGCCTCCGCCATAGCGCAGGTGCGTTAGTTAATTAAATTCAATTCGTCAAAGTAAAATTCAGTAGTCAAGTAGTAAAGTACGGCCTAATTAACAGGTACACAGATGATAGCTCGGTCCGCAGTTTGAATATACGAGAAAACGTAATTTGTTATGATCAGGTGATGCGAAAGCAGCCTAATAAAGCTGTAGCTTTTAGCTCCTAAAAGCTGAGCGTAAGCGTCCTACAACTTTTAATAAAGGTGTTTCTTACAACCATCAAAATATAAGGACGCTGAAGCTTTAGGTGGAACAGACAGTAAGAATGGTATGACGCTGAACAAGAGTTAACACTAAAATGAAACGAACGCTGTGGGCACGTAATGCGACATGTACGTACAACGTTGGCACGTCATGTGGGTAGAGTATGTTATGGCATAAATATTTCGACACGGCTAGGTTTTTCATGTCTAGTAGCGGAGCTAGCAGCGGATCTATGACGCAGGAGGTTCAACACTGGACCCGCTCTTGGACCTCACCCAATACCCCACGCGGATATATGATATCGATTGTGCGAACGACCATATAGAATACAAGAAAACAAAAGGGAACGAAGGAAGGAAAGAAACTGACAACGAAAGGAAAATTGCAGGTTGCGCAGAAGGTAAAAGTAGACCCGCGCTTTAGTTCGACGATTATCCATAACGTTGACTTAAGCTCACTGCTACAGGACAGTAATAGCGATACCGCCATTAGGGAAAGAAAAAGATAATGGAGGTAGTGGAATGAGTGAGGGGATGAACCTTCGTTTAGACGCAATAAATGTTTATTTTCTTGGAAAGATGATGCGACCCCGCCCGCGTTCTTCTAGTGGCTATGGCACTCAGCGTGCTGATCCAGATGTCGCGGGATGGAATTCCGGTCGCAGCGGCTGCATTCCGACGAAAGGCGAAGTGTTGTGGCCCGCCCGTACAAAAATGCCACATATATTGCGACATCTGGATTTGGCATATGTGGCCATACATGGCACGTGCCCGTATGTGGCCTTATTTGCTTAAATCGTGATCGAAGCATATATGGCAATGAAATATCAACTGAGGAATACCATGTTAGACCCTGATTCGTATTGAGCACATGCGGACACGTGCCACATACATCCAGATATGCGTATATGACCAGATATGTATATCTGGCAATATATGGCAAGTGTCCCTATGTGGTCGTATTTGCCTAATACGTATCGTGGTCTTACATGGCTTTCCTCGTGTTGGTCTTTCATTGCCATATATGCTTCTATCACGATTGACGCAAATACGGCCACATATGGGCACGTCCCATGTATGGCCACATGTGCCCAAATCCAGATGTCGCCATATATGGAATTATTGTATGGGAGTGTGCTGTTCGATGTCACTGAACGTTAGAGAACCCCAAGTGCTAGAAATTGCCTGTGCCCAGTACCATGGCGTCTCTCATGATCATATTGAAGTTTTGGGACGTAAAAGCCCGGAACTCAGGTGGAAAAGATGTTTTAATGACTTTCTTTGGTTTTGTGTGGCTTACATAGTTCAAGAAAATTTGGTTGCGGCTTAGGCAAAACTTTTCATTTGCTTAATTCATTTGCTCGCGATGATTTGCTAACCCTTCACAGCTTGGCTGAGCATTAGGTTTTACGATAGCACCGCCACGCTCAATTTTTCCGTATTGCAGCTTTCTCCGATCGTATTTAGAAGGGAGAAACGACTGGGGTCAATATAATTATTATCAAGCGTAATTAAGAGCGGTATCATTTACGTAACACATAGAATATTCAGAACACAATAGGTAATTGCAGCAGTTGATATAACGCGGCTAAAATGAAAAATAATGTAACAACGCCCTATTCCATCACTTAATACTGCGGTCAGCCCAAAGAACGCCTCCTAATCCCGAAATGATCATACTTGCAGCTTAAAACAGGCTGCTTTCTGGCGATGCATGATGGCAACTAGCGTGTGGACAGCGACGGCTATCAAGAGCTATGTTTTAAATGGTCTCACACCAGCTGTGCATTCGTAAGCTGAAAACTTAAGACGGAGGAGTTCAAGAATGCAATTCTAGGTGCGCGCGAAAGAGTACTACATTTATGGTTACGAATTATTCTTTGCTTGTTTTCGCTAACATTATTTTGTGTTTAGAAGAATACCCGAACCGGCTAATCTAGTCAATGTTGTGAAACAATTCACGCGATACTCGAGGCACCTGAATTATTATTGCTCAGGTCTGAATAAAGCTTGAATCAATACCTAATGCGCGACACCATGCATGTCGCAGGAAATATGTGGGAATCAAGACAGCTATTACGCACCCATTTGGTAAGTTAAAAATTGTTTATTTCGATTCGTGTCGAGAAGACGCTGGGGGCAAGGAAGCAGTCCATCACGCGAAAGTACCAGGCCTTTGGTAGCAGTAGTTCTCCTTGCAGCGACGATTGCTGCAGCATATGAATCCCAGTTTGGAGCAATTGAGCTGTTCGCAAGTGGCAGTTACTCTTCGTCGGTGAACAGATGGCAGCCCAACTGAAAGCTGGCGGGCACATGTCGTCAGGTGCTTCAGACGGTGGTCCTACGCCCTGGAAATGTACGGAATAATGGCATCATAAACAAATAAACACTGCGGTCTCCAGAATTACACAGCTATGCAATTTCTCAATAAAGAAATACGCCGCCCAATACTCACGTATTCATGTTGTGCCTCAGATATGCGTAATAATCGCTTTTTGATTGACAATGGTTTGTGCGTATGAACGCAGAAACCAGATCAAGATGGGTGATCATTGAGGAAGGGGTTAAACTTTCGCCATTCTACTGAATCGGGTGACAGACAGAAAAGCAGGACAGACACACAGACAGACAGACCAAAATTGCTGCGTTGAAGTATCCCAAGAAAGACTAGTGTCTTTAAAAATGCCAGCACACAACAGTCCGAAAGGCAGCAGTAATTCTGCGCACTCTAGCAGCATGTCCCCCATTCGGGAAATTGGTCAGGGTGTACGAACAGGAAATATGAAATTTTTAATCTGAAAGTGATTTCTAATAATGAAAAACAAACGCGAATCGAATATTTTTGAATTCCTCAAGTGTGAATAGAACCGAAATACCACTGAATGCACCGAAAGTATCCGCTTACTAGAGACACTATTGCTGATGTGTTTTTGTCGTATTGCCATTACGGTACTGTGGCCACTGGCAGATTGTAGCGCCTTCTACAGTGTCGGTACACTTCACCGCGTAACACCGTCGTATCGCAGCAAAGCTAGCTTTGCTTCAATATGCAAAGCCAGCAG
>CM023485.1:100598837-100658368 GCA_013339685.2 Hyalomma asiaticum | reverse complement strand
CACGTGTGCTGCCTGACGCACTGCGGGAAGGTGGCGGTGCCTCAGTGCGTCTGCCAATCAGCCAATAGGTCTCCCTCCTACGTAGTCTGTGCTGTACCGACGTCATTTTGTTAAAAGGGAGGCGCTTCTAGGGTGTACCTTGAAGCCAAATTTCAATTTCCCTGATGGGTGCAGTACAATATGTCACTAACATGTCCGCAGGATCCTCTGCAACCGATAAGGCGCGTTTTCTGGCTACGTTCAAAAAGTATTGCAGGGCCTACTTAAGGGTGACAGTGATTGAAATTACGCCCAGTTTGCGTTAGTGTGCTTTTGGCATCAAAGGAGCATCTTTTGTCTTCCGCAGCCTAGCAGTGATCACCACGAAATAAAAACCAAATAACTATGCAAAGTGTGAACTTGGGCTAAATGCTGTGTACGTTTTGCAACGGCTGACGCTGCACGGACCTTGTTGGAAGGTAGAGCGAGCTCGTGTGGAAGGCGTTGCACAGTATATGCTTTCGAATTCTTTAATGCGATAATACTATGAACACTAAATAAACGATCTACGCGCCCATGCGCGCACAGTTTATACGCATACACACGGCTCGCAGACAGAGCAAACATCATTCAAACATTGCAACGCTTGCCAGTGTTCATCGAACTGCCCAACGGACAGCGGAACTCATCGGCAAATGCGCCCTGATTGCGAAGCGCCGTGTTCCACGCGACACCGATTTCTGGCGAAGGCTTGTCACGCGAAGTTTTTTTCTCGCAGGACTGGAGCATCAGGTAGACGAAAAACATTTGCGAGGCGCTAAAGTTCTGCCGCGGACCCAAGTGGAAACTCGTGGCCCTTGCGCGAGGTGTCAGCGTCCTCGCGAAATGGCCATAAGCGAACCGTAATGCCATAGCGTCGCGCATCTGCTGCGGTCTGTTGTCCTTGCCGAAGCAGCGCTGCGCCTCCTCGATGTTTGCCACGGTCGCCTCGTTGAGCCAGCGCTCCTTCGGCTTCGTCGAGTTGGCCTCCTCGAAGAGCATGTCCAACAGGCAGTGGCTGATGCGGACTCCTGCACGAGACAGTTGGAAGTTGTAGACGCTGTCGTCGACCAGAAGAGACAGGTTGAAGAGAAGCATGGGAATGTATACGATTCTCGGCATGCGCTCGTACCAGCAGTTCGTGGTGAAGACGGAGCGTGCCCAGCGCTCGTCATTTGGACGTGTCAA
Source organism: Hyalomma asiaticum (assembly GCA_013339685.2). NCBI lineage: Eukaryota > Metazoa > Arthropoda > Arachnida > Ixodida > Ixodidae > Hyalomma > Hyalomma asiaticum. Next base: position 100,657,162 of record CM023485.1, on the reverse strand, counting down.
CGACGATACGAGGTTGTATTCGTGGGCGGCGGCGTACGACTGCAGGGGCCTTTCGCTGGCAGTGGGAGGAATCCCTTGAGCGTACTCGGCTACCAGAGTCCCGTTGAAGATCCACGCAGGAGCCAGAGTTTCGAAGCGCGTCGTGGAGACGATCTTCTGAATGGCCGCTCTAGCCGCACCGTCGAGGTACGGAGCGGTGCCCACGCCGCTCAGGAACTCTGTAGCGATGTCCTTCACTCGCCCCTCCAGCTGCTCCGCGGGGACCCGCGCTGTGAGCCTCTCGAGCGAGACCCGGTGTAAAAGCGGCGGCATCGCCTTTTCCGCGACGCGCACGCACAGCTTCCAGCGCTTATCGGCTTGTAGCCATTTGCCGTATAGCAGCGTAGCGTAAGCCTCCGCCAGTCCGGACTGCGGGATGAACGGAGCCACTTGGACCATTAGCCGGACGCCGAGGAAGTTCATCACTGTGTGGAGGTCGGTCTCCTGCACGAGCGCCACGAGCCTGGCGACGAAATCGGGCGACCGGGACAAGACTTCGCAACCGGGCGAAGTGCAGGCGGCTCCGGAGACGCCGTCGAACAGCTCGGCCAGGAACACCTGTGGTGCAGATGCATTAACCAACGCTTCAATTCTGGCTTCCCTCTCACCGAACTGCAAGGACAGCTTCTCCACTTCGCTGGCAAACTTGATGACATTCAGCGTGTGCACGGGCGGGATAAAATCTTTCCGCAGCGCCTTGAAGGCTGCAAAGACTACTGATGTGTAGATGCGGATGGCGTCATTGGTATCAATGCCGTTGATCGCGGTGAATGTCTCTGGCGTGCCAACGAATATCACATCCTTCATCGTAATGCTTGGGTGAGAAGCCACGCCTGCAGCGATCAGCGTGACCGCGCCAGTCTTCCTCAGAAGTCTGGCCGCTATCTTCCAGACGGAAACGCTGCTTCGCACTGGCGGCGTTAGCGGGAAGCCATCAAGGTGCATTTCAGACATGAATTCTAGAAGGCCGTCCCAACCGGAGTCCTCTATCAGCTTTGCGTTCACGCACTTATTATAAAGATCTTGCAGGGGGCCGATGACACTGTAAGAACTGTGCGGCTCATCCTCAAGCAGCGAGCGAATCTGGCCTTCCAAGCTGCTGGCATAGTCATCGTCTGCAGAAACTCGCAAATCTGCGGCGGGAAACTGGTTCTTCCAGCGGCTGCACACAAACATGTAGAAGTTATCGCACGGGTCGAAATTCCAATTGAGCAGATCATTCAAGTAAACGGAATCTCGTAGGCAATGCAGTGAACTGCAAGTTCCCGGCACTTTGTCTTCAAGTGGACGCTGCTTTGCTCTCGGTGCAAGGAGCAACAGGGCCACCATAAACGCGGCAACGACCAAGATCAGCAAGAAAGGATACAGGCAGAGTTCTTGACGAAACGCTACAGGAAAGTCGCCGCCAACCTGGCGAACGCGAGGTGTGCTGTCTTGCGTAACGTTCGCAGTGCTTGCGGTACTTTCTTTGGGAAGCATTTGAGCATTGTCGGCTGCGTCGTCATTCTGGTATTCGGGAATTTCGCGAAAGGTATGCTCTGCCATCAGCTGCGCCTGCTTCTGGCCCAACTCTTCGCCAACTTGGTTCATTAATGTGAGAATACTGGTAGAATGTGCCCATCTTTCTGCGTCGTCCTCCTCTGCTGCATAATATACCGAAGATATCTCGGACGGCGGGCAGGTCTTTTGGTGAGGATTCTTGCTGTGTGCTTCGCAAATGGTGGTCGAACGTTCGGATGAAGCCGAGTGATTTGAAGGCTTAGCTAAACCTACGTGGCTTTTGTCAGCTTCCATAGGCACAGTGGACTCCCCAGCGGCCCGTCGGCCAGCTTTCTCATCCTCACAGAGGGAACCAAGTTTAACCTCATTAGGGATATGCCGGATGTTCCGATTCACAGAAGTCTTCCGAGGAGGTGTGTCTCCCGGTTTTTCAGGGATGGAGTGATGAACAGGCTCGAGATCGTCTTCACCGCTTTTCCCGGACGAGTTGGAATGAGTCGACTTTGACTCGCTCTTACGTATGCTACTGCGCTTTCGTGCCGGCACCTTCGAAAGGCCGTGAGGGGAGCCTTGTTCCTCAGCGACGGTGCTCTGACTACGCTTCGTCGAGCCTTCGGCATTTTCATGCCCATCTATTGATGACTCCTCGCTGTCATCGCTGCTTTTATCGGAAGAGTGGGATGGCACTGTGTCTGACTTGCTGTTACGGAGGATGTGAGATTCGCGTGCCGAAGTCTTCAGCGCGACGTGTGAAGTACCCTGTGCATCACCAAGGTCGCCACGACCAGACTTCACTTTGTGGCGGGTGTTCTCAAAGCTATATTTAGGCGACTTATCATCGTACGAGCTACCACTGCCTTTGATAGTTTTGAGCTTCAAGGAACTGGGAACATCCGCATGGCGTTGCGCCGTTTGCCTACTGTGTGCTCCGGCGATCTTGTATCCGGTTGCTGCAGATGACCTAGATGTGTGGCGTGACGTAGGTTGAGGTTTAGCAGATGTGCTTTTACCGGACTTCGCTCGGCGCTTACCGTCCGCTCTATCGCTGTCAACGCTAGATGATTCCTCGTCCGTAGAATGCGTGGTACCCTTCCTTGTCGAAGATTTCAAAGCAGCAGCGAGAGAGCGGGCTTTCTTCACCATGTTGTGGGTCCTTGAGTGACGAGGTGAGCTAACATCGTCTTCCGAATCGCCTCTGTCGTCATTAGAAAAGAAATTGTCCGACAGCTTCTCTGATGAGCGGGAAGGCTTGCGACGACTGTATTCATGCTTGGCGGGTTTCCTTAGAGCAGGGTCACTTCCACTGCTGGCGCTTTCACTAGGCGACTCAAGATCGTGTGGCGGAGGCCTACGAGGGCAGTTAACCGAGCCTGATGTTTCGCCTTTTAGAGGTTCTGGCATGGGTGTCGTGAACGCTACCGGCTCGAAAGCTTCTGTACCGTAATAATACGCCGGCCAGTGAGTGTGCCACCTATGGCGGTGGTCCTTGTGACATCTATCCATCTCGCCTTTTTCATGGGGACATTCCATTTTGTAAGGCTGCCATCCTCGGTAGTTCGCAAACAAAGGTTCTGCTGTGGCGTGCTGTGCTGCGACTCCTTCGTTACGAGCTTGCTTCGAGTGCACAGTCGGGGAAGCAGCAACTGCCTTCGTAGCCCGTTCTGTTGAACGCTTCGGCTCAGGTTTCTTCTCATTCTCGAAAGCACTTTTGGAGGCAGCGTACTCTTTCGCGGCGCGCCTGATAAGTTCGTCTTCGTAGAAAGTAACCTCCGGCAACTTGCCTCGTCTGAATTTTCCGGCAAGCCTCGGCTGCATCGGCGTAGTCGGAGCGCGTTCCCGACGAAATCCTGCAGCTCGCGCCACCGCACCGTACTCGGGACGGGCCGCGTCGCGAAGATCCATGACAAGGGCGTGTACTTAGAAGCGAGCAAATGCGCTCGGCGTGTTTAGGTTGCGGTGGACAGGGCGGTACGTTGATGCTATATGGGTTGCGGCTGCCTGTCCTATGCAGCGCGCGGGGAACGCTGCCAGCGGTCGAACGCTCGCGCACTTGTAGCACCAGAGTTGAGAAAGATGAAGGAAACTCGTAAAATTACTCATTTTTGGTAGTTTTTTGGTTCCTGCCAGTAAGACAACCGCTTAATTGTATCGTGAAATGACATATGTTCCCTTAGTATAATATTTTCTTATTCCCTAGACATCTGCTCATGCATATTGCATGAACCGCCCAACTTTTGGCCGACGGGAATGTAGTACAGTAACGCTATCGCGTCCTACTCCTAATTTCAAAGCCTATAGGCGTCCTCCAACTTTTGTTTTGAACTAATGCACGGAGCGGACATCCTCACGTCTCTCAACCAGTCAGCGTGACAGCTGCCATGGAGGGACTTTGTTTCGGTTGTGGGTGTTGAGCTTGCTCCTTCCCGTCCTCCGCTGCTTGATGAATCGGGGGAAAACAGCGGTACAGAAGATGCTGAAACTCATTGAAAACGAGTGCGCAGGGGGCCAAGACGACTTGATCCAAAAGTTCAAGCATTTGTGCGTAGGACCGAATCAGGGCGACACATCGCGATGGAAGAAACGGTACGAGGGTCCGTCCCTGCTGGATTGGACGTCCCCATAACTGTGGCCGGCCGAGGTGTACGCGGAGACTCAGTCCTTTAAGAAGAACACGACACCGAGACGTGATCAGATCACAAATGCTATGATCTGGAACTTCGGCCGCAAGAATGTGGAGGAGGTCGCGAAGTACTTTAATGAACATGTGTGGATAAAACAAGGAGAGCTCCCCATGGAATGGAAAACAGCCAGCATCATCTTGATTTCGAAGGCAGGAAATCCTCATGACATATAAATCACCGGGCCGACATCGTTGGCTTCGCGTTTGGGAGAGCTCTTTTAAATGTTAGCACAAACTCGGCGCGCTGGCCATATCGAGAGACGCGATCTTTTTCCAGCGAACACGTTTGGTTTCCATATCAACATATTAGCGCAGGGCGTTTTCCTAACTTTGCAGCGAGAGGTACTGCACCCACATATTGGTGCAGACGACCACGTGGTGCTGGCATTGGACTTGCGCATGGCCTTCGATACGGTATCTCACGAGGCCATTGTGGAAGGCTTGTAGTCAGTGGGCTGTGCGGAGCGATTATTTCGGTACGCGAGAAACTTCGGTAATCGTAGGGCAACGATCCGAATGGGACCCGCAATGTCGGAGACTTTCACGCTGCCGAACCGGGGTACCCAGCAGCGTTCCGTACTTTCTCCACTCCTGTGAAGAATCACGTCTGTGAAGCGTCATTTACGCAGATGCTACCCTATGAGTGGCTCGAATATCCTACGCTGGAAAGCATGACCTTTTCTCATGGGCTATCGACAGGGTAGATGTTTCTGCACGATATAGGCTGGCATGGCATGTGCTCCTTAGAAGTCAGACTGTGCAGGTGCGTGCCAAATACGCCAGACAGGCAAACTGGCCGAGTAGAACTGACTCTCAACGGACAGGTAGACCGGGAAGTGCAAACCGTAAGAATACTGGGACTGTGGATTCAGCAAAAGGCTAACGTGCAACATGCGATACGACTGCTCAGGGGCACGGTCATGAATGTTGCAAAGAAGATCCGCAGGGACACATGCAGAAAGGAAGGTTTCTCAGAAGGCGAGACAGTGATACCGGCACACACGTTTGTCGTCACTCGGGTCACGCACAGCCTCCCGTACTTAAACATCACCGCACTACACATCAAACAGTTAGACGTTATAATACGAGCTTAAAATACCACCCTCGGGCTCCCTGAAATTTCAACCGCTTGTGACGGCACACTCTGCGCATATTTGCGCGCAGTTGTATCATCCAGCCTAGCAGGACCCGTCTACACGCAGCACTGCGTGTCCAATAAAACGCAGTGCTACCGCAGCGTCACCCGACGTGGGCGTCACCGACGGTGGTTACAAAAGCAAGCTGCCCATATTGGAAACGGTTCTTCTTGCCTTTTACTACCCAGACGGGCGCATCCTCGGTACGGTCGTCTGCTGCAATCGCTAACTGAATAAATGCGTTACGTTTTTATGTGTGATTCGTCCTTCGGTAGACACGACATCCCACAAGCTCAACGGATTAAGAAGTTTGGGGTGTACAACGCCTATGAAGAACTCGCAGCGTCCGTTTTTATGTCTCAGAGAGAAAGGCTACGCAAAACTAAGCAAGGAAGAATTATCCTAGGATGTGCACCACTAGTATGTGCACCACGTCGCCATTATAGTCTAGACGATGCGGTACTTCTGAAAAAGGGAATTCTGGAGCGCATAGATATGGCACCACTCCCGAAGAAAATGAACCCGAAGTGCCACGGTGGAAGAAGAAAGGCACGAGTACTAGCACTGTGAAGGGCTTGCGAAGGAAAGCCAGACGTCTACTATACGGACGCAAGTTACTGGAAAGGGTATTTTAGAAGGACTTGTTGTTGGGCGAGTTGGTGCATCTTAGCAAACGGAAACTCCGCAGAAAAATGGAAGCAGCGCTGCGTGAGATATGGACGCCATCTGGCCATGATATCGGGAAACGCAAGAAGCTTGCGTAGTACGCAGCGCTACTGGTAGGTAGCAGCACCGTGTCGTTTTACCGAAGCGTAGGAAACGTCCGCTTTTTCGTTCATAGCGTCGCATTTTTAGCGCATCCTAACAAGCACTAGGGTCTTTAGAATTACGTATCTATGTATTTTCTACTAAAGGAACACACCATCTAATACTTACGTATTCATGTTGCGCCTCAGATATGCGTAATATTTGCTTTTTGGTCGACTGTGTTCACAAGTATGAACGCAGCTACCAGTTCAAGATGGGTGGTCGTTGAGGAAGGGGTTAAACTTTCGCCATTACAGACAGCAAAGCAGGACAGACACACACACAGACAGACAGACCAAAATTTCTGCGTTGAAGTATCCCAAGAAAGACTATCGTCTTTAAAAAACCAACGAACACATGTCTGTGTCTGGTTTATGTGGTCGTTGGTTTTTAGGGGCGAAGCTCCTTAAAGCGGCACCCGTTCGTCCCTCGTCGTAGTCGTAGTGCGTAACCAGTCTTACGCTTTGACCTCCAAGGTGGTGCCGGTGGGAGATTTCTCCTGTGCGTTGTTGAACAATAAAAAAATTTGCAGCGTGCGCGTTAACTAAAAGCCGAATTCTTCTGTCTCTCATTCCCCATTAGCAGCCATTGGCATGTTCCAGTAGGAAACGTTAGTAGAAGTAGAAGTGTTAAAAGCCGACTTCTGCTGTCTCTCATTCCCAGTAGCAGCCATTGTTTACCTCCAAGGTAGTGCCTGGTGAGATTTCTCCTGTGCGTGATTTCTTAGAGGAACGCTACCAGCTCGCAAAGAAGGAGAACGCGCCCTCACCCGCGAGAGACAACGTTGGCGCAGGCAGCGTCTCCTAGCGAGTTTCTTGATTGGGAAATACCGAATGCTCGCGTTGGAGAAGCGTTCACCGGCAACCCATATATATATATATATATATATATATATATATATATATATATATATATATATGTGTGTGTGTGTGTGTGTGTGTGTGTGTGTGTGTGTGTGTGTAGGCACTGGATCTTGACTTGCAATGAAGTGCCGGTGGGAGATTTCACTTGTGCATAGTTGAACCATGAGGATTCGTAGCATGCGCGTTAACCAAATTAATCCGGAACTCGGCACGATCTACGATGAACCTCCCGAGCTTCGCCCACTCATCATCATTCACTCCGTGGATATGCTGTAATTTTTTCTGCGCAGTTGCTTTCCGTTTGTCGGGACAGGGTAGTAGCCGTCTCAGTAGAAACCGCGTGCACGGCAACGACTGAGCCGATCGCAAGTCTTAGCGTCGAAGGTCGCCGACTGCAGAGGGGCGTTCGCGGACATCCTCACCGACTTACCGGCGGCGTGTCGATCGTCTTCTTCTGGCTGGGCCCGTGCCCCGTCCAGTGATTAGGACCATTGGAAACCAGCTCGCTAATTTTTAACAGTCTCATATTGTTCCCCGCACACGAACGCGTGAGAGTAAATAGGAGGAGGATGGACCGAATAGCTCGAGTACTAAATATCCGAGCGTCGGACCGGATGCTTCCACGCATTGAAACGATTGCGAGAGACATTTTAGAACAACAGAGAGAGGAAAGACAACTCGCTGTGTACGTCCATGAGCGGTGCATATGTTATTGCACTCGACGAATCCAGACAAATGATTGAGCACCTGCGGGTGATGATGTGGATGCTGAGCTGGGAGCGGGTGACAAAGGCTGCATTGGGCGGCACTCAAATCGTGTCACACTGGTGAAAGGAAGAACCGTTTTCGGCGTCCGAAAAGTGTCAATTGGGCCAGCGCGCGCGGGCGAGTGTCTGCTACTAGCTCAGCATCGCAGTAGCAGGAACTTTGCTGCATACGCTAGTTGAAGCGGATGACTGCTTGCTCACGAAGCTTCACGAAGTTTCTTGTCCCGCGGGTACATGTGGGGATTGACAGGGAACTCCGTGTCGTACGTCCGGCACCGAGCATCAGCTTGCCATGTCGCAGGCCTTCGATAGCAGCCGGTAACTATTCTGCTTCTTTCAAGTGTAGTCAAGCAAGACAGCTTCCCCGATTAATCAGAAACGACGCGCACACGGGGAGGTTTTCAGCTGGGCTCGGCGCTTCGGAATCAGACGACGCAGCCACGTGATCCCTCGTACCACGTCACGCCGACCGCAGCGCCGGCTTTTCCAGTGGCGGCCCTCACGGCCAATACCTCGTACAATGTGTGTTTAGAAAAAGCGGGTATTATTTAGCACCATACTATGGAAGACCTGTTGCAAAGGGAAGTTTATTTGACTCATAACAAGTGCAGTTTTACAGACAACTGATTAACTATGTTCACAATCCTAATTTGCTGTTTGGAAAGTATTATACCGCTGATTATACAATTCTACCGAGGCGACTGGAGTCTTTGTTCAATACATTCATACAAAGCGACGCTTGTTGGACGCATAACAAGTACTCGGCCGTTTGCATATCACTAAAACGTAGTGTTCAGATTTCCAACGCGGGTGCGGCACTCCCCACGCCGCACCCACGTGGGGAGCGCCGCCGCCAAGTTCACTCTAAAAACTGCAGCCGGTTTCGCAGGAGTGAAACGACCCAGCTACTCTTGAGGGCATCGTTCTACTCTAGCAAAACGTCGGATGGAGTGAAATGTCCATACCTCTTGCGGCATGAGAGAGTAAAATGCAATTTCACTCCTGCCACACCCATGTCTTGCTCGCATTCGCAGCCGCAAACATGGCGGCTGGGGTGGGAGCGGACGATTGAAGAAAACAGCCGCTTTGTGAAGTGTTTTTCGATAGAACTATAGCAGCGGCCTTCCTACGACTTCTACGTACAAGCTTTCGCGTACAAACGCGTGCAGTGTACGTTTAATGAACGGTGCCTTCCTCGACTACGAGCCTCAACCGACGGGAGTCATAGCGAGCTGCCTCTCCTGTGTTTTTCCCCGATCGAACGGCCGTACCCGTGCTAGTGAAACCCGCCAGCCTACACGCCTCGGATTCTTCGCTTACATGTGCGAAACGAAGAGGAATACACTTTCAGCGACACAGTAAGCTGTTGTGATCGTCGACGGCTGGTCTCCGACGACTCACTGGATATATCATATAACTCATACATGTAAGAAAAAAGGCTTCGCTATGACTTCGGCACCGAGCCGTATGACGGCCATGAGCGCGTCGACGGTGAAAATACCGTGACTGCGATCCGTCCCGTTCGCAAGTCTGGTAAGTACAGCATAATACCCTAAACACTTCTGATGGTAGAGACTATAGACCTATTCCACCCGGCCTACGTCACGAAGATGCGGTGGCGCTGTCGTCGGGAGTTTTGGTTTCGCATGGTAGGCAACCGCCGGCGCGCCTACCGTAGCAGCCGCTGTGTTTTCGCTGGTGCGTGCGCTTCTCACCGCCGTGAAATGAAGAAAAAAGTGTTTACCGATGACCTGCGCCGTGGGTTGGTTGCTCAGCAACGCACAAGATATGTGCGATAGGTTTTTATCGGTTTCCTGCTTATGTCTGTCTTAAGGAAAGGGACGAACCTGTAATGCCGGTTGTTTGGCGCATCGGTTATGCGCCAAACATTTTCGTCACGGTTAAGCGTATGGGTAATTATTTGGCATTAGTGCGGCTTGTTTCATTTGAGAGAAATAGCATTGTCACAAGTTTGGCAAGTGTAATGCTCGACACCAAATTTCTTGGCATAAACAAAGTGCGGACACAGAGCGATGACGCTTACCGCAAAGCGCGCACGACGTTAGCTTAGCTCGATGTGTAGAAGTAATCGCGGTCGCCGTGTATTATTGAAGTGGGGAAGCTATACATACGTCATAAGAATTTCAGTCACTCAAATGAAACAAATATATAAGAGCTTAATTCACGTAGCCGTGAGCGAAAGGCCGATTACAGCGACGCTTTTGCAAATTGCTTGTGGCTGCGATAGCATACACACGAGAAGTGTCTTTGGCAATGCTGTAGTGGTTACGATGCGCTTTAAATTTTTTTTTTCGATTGTCAGACTGCTCGAATGAACTACACGCTTGAAATATGCCGCGTCGTCACAGGACTTCACGCCGTCACGATCGGAACTCAGCGTATGGGCAGAGCCGCAAGCCGCGGTTATGCGCCTTGCTGTCAGTTATTGAGAGCCTTGTCCTTGGCGCGTCATTGCATTTTTGTGTGTGTGCGTTATCACAGCCGTATTTACATAGGTTCTAGCGTCACCAATATCGCATGCTTGAGTTACATTTGTTTTTGCGCAAGGATTTCGTGTAGGGATTAGAGGCTTTAGTCCGAAACAGTATTTTAGCTGAGGCATCTTCAAGTCGTATTTAAACAAGTCTCACTGTTGCAAGTGGTTCATCCTTGCGCTAGTTACCGAATTAAAGCATACACATGAAGCGATGCCGACATGATAGCTCGCGATCGTTCGCATCATGTTGCAAGGTGCTTATCCTTTCAATCAATTTCTCACATCTTGTCATAGCTGGTCGTCAGCACATTCTTTTCTACATTCATCGAATGCTTCCTACAGAGCTAACGCGACTTCATCTCACGCGGCTGCCCCTCGAAAACTGTTGTAAACACCCGTCGGCGCTCCGACGCCCCGTGCTCGGAGGCAGCTTTCGCACGCGCTTCGCCGGCGGCGGTGGCGCGACCGTGCGGGGCCGCGGCAAGCGGTGGGCGGGGCCTCCGCTCCGCGACGTCGACACAAGCCCTGGTTATATCGCTGGTGCCTACCACTGTTTACCAACATGGAATAGGTCTATATTTCATCTGTGTGCAGAAAAACGAACAACGAGGAGGGCATATTTTGTGATCGCCAGCGGTTGTTCGCCGTATACAGACGTGCTCGACGGACTCGTAAGGGAACGCCGTCGGAATGAAGCGGGTGGTAGCGGAGCACCCGGGTGCCGCTTTTCTTCGCTGGCGTTGATGAAATTCAGCCGCTATTATGTTCGTACCCGCTTCCTCAGGTGCATTTTACATCGCGAACCAACACTGCGAACTCGCATTTGCCCGTAAAACTGAATGCCAGCTCATGATAGGAATGCGTTAATCTAAAAGACATTGTATATGTTCCGAGCGTTTAGATTAACAGATCTGTGTGTCGAGCGGCTACCTATGGGCCAACGCTAAATATACACCTGTTCTGTGCATACTTTTTGTTTAATTACGCAGAACAGTACCTTACCACTGGCGCTACATAGCAGGTCAAGTATAGCGGTTATATATACGGGACTTCAGTGTAAGACAGTGTATCGCGAGTGTGTTGTGGGCTTTGTGCTTTGCTGTGGTTGTGTTATTGGCGTGTATGCGTGTTCCTGTCATGTTAGCCTGTATGTTTTATGTTCAGTGTGATCTTAATTAAATGCCTGCTAATTGTAGCATGGTCGAAAAACGCACTGGTTGTTCTTTTTTTCTTTTTTTGTCTCTGCTACTCCCTCTGGGAGTACTAGCACCCCGCTTGGCGGGGTAGTAGAGCTCTCTTCAAAAGAGTCTTCGAATCCCCTTCGGAGGTGTCCTACTACTCTGTTTTGGCGAGAGTACCGGTACCCTGCAATGGGGTTGATCTACTCTCAAAAAAGGAGTTAAATTTGGGACACGAAAGTACTCCCCCAAAGTGAGTGCCCAGCACTCCCTTTGTTTTTAGAGTGTTGTGGTCCGTTTCACAGATCAAGTGCAACGCTGCGGATGCTACACAAGAAGTTCGGTCAGTAATATGTATAAATCCGCGCGTCTCAACAGCCGTCTGTCGTCGTTGTAGGTGCTCGTGGTCCTCCACCGTGGTGTCATGGCAGACATGGTGCTTGAATGCGGATCTCGGGTTGAAACCCGGCAGCCGTGGTGCCTTTCTCGACGGAGGCAAAAGCTCCAGGGGCCCGGTTACTCTGCGTTGTCAGGCACGTAAAGAACGCCATTTGGCCGAAATTACCGGAGCCCTTCACTGCAACGCTCCTCTCTCTTTTTTTTTCTTTTCTTTTTTTACCACTGTTTAAGCGCTCGGCTCTAATTTACGGTGCAGCCTTACGTTGTAAGATAGCCCGCATTAGCTTTTTCACAAATGTTTACATTCTTTGCGTTTTGACAATTCATGTATCACAATTGAGTGCCGACCGCATTTGGCCACAGCCAGTAACCAAGCGCAATTTATTACTTTTCCTTTCAGGAGTCTTTTTTTTTTCTATGCACAGCACGAGACGGGAATAGCCTGCCGACTGGAGTTGCCACCATCACCGACCCACAAGCTTTCAAGCGGTTTATAGAGCTCATAACGTCATAACCCACGTCGTATTTCATGCACCCTCTCATATAATGCCTCAATAGAAGACATTTGAGGAAGTGAATGGACGAATGAATGAATGAATGAATGAATGAATGAATGAATGAATGAATGAATGAATGCGAGTTTTATACGGACACTCAACATATGCACCCACATTTTCGCGCGTCTCGCTAACTCATGCGTTCGCTGCGCGGCATTGGAATCGTTCCATCCGAGCCAAGGCACGCGTGGAATATCTCGGGCTCACCCGGAAAGGTCTTCACGTGAACCGACAGCGTCCGTGACGCGACCTTGACACCGACACGGCGTCACTCCGCGGAGGGCCAACGGGTTGTTTCCGCCACAAGTCCACGCTTCCTCGGCGATAACGTGACGAAAGCTATTCGCTCGTACACACGCCCTGTTGGCTTCACCAGCACGCACTCGACACTCGCTCTATAGGCCGCGCTAAAGTGCGGCAGTTTAGCGCCTTAATACGATTCCAAGACCGGGTCACCCATGATCGAATGCGTAGTCTGTCTGTTGCTCCTGCGTGAAATTACCACCGCTGATGCATCGGCCTGTCAGTCCGAACGGTGCCCCACTTCGATGGGTGCCTTGCAAGTGGAGGAAGCGGAGGCTGAGAGATACCTGACGGGCGAGCTGGAGTCTGCGCAGAACAGGATGTGCACTGACATCGCCACAGCGCTGTGGAATTACGACGCCGAGCCAAGCCAACACGCGGCTCGCGACCTGGTGAGAGGTTGATAGACATGAATGTAGGCCGCTTAGGAAAGCTCTTGCAATTTGCTGGTCTCAGAAATTCGAAATGAGAATCTCGCGATTGTTTGAGAAGGATTTGCGCGCGAGGATCGGCGGCAGGTACGAGCTGTTATTGCGACACGCTTTTTGGTTGCGATGAAGAGCCGCGTTTTGTCGGTGGAATGGAGCGTACCCTTCAGTATAGACGAAACAATCACTTCAAGCAAGTGCCAACGCCTGTCAGTACTTTCGTTCAGGATAATCAGACCTGCCGTTCGCAGACCTGCCACGCGAGAACTGTCGCCAGTGGGGGTGCGAGCGTATATATGCCAATGCCGCACGATGCATTATTAAATTTGAACCATAGTTAGTTTGTATACACTTTTCGTATATATACAAATCGCCTTGCTTTATCGCAGCCTACTTAGCACCAGTATGCGATAATGCCACGCGCTTCGCTTGTTTCTGCCTCAGCGTCTTCTTCCCGCGTAACTTACTCTTGGCTGTGTCGTGTCGTTTCGCCAGGCAACATTGTGTTTCTGGTTCAGCACCTCCCGTTCACCTTCGAATGGAGGTGATTACGAAAGCGAAAATAAATGAATAAATAAAACATCTGGAAAAGAAAAGTCGTATTAAAGACATCAAGTTCAGTGTTACATGAGGTAGATGTGACATAAGAGCGCAGCAGAACGTGAGGGTAATTCAAATAAAAGTTATTTCAATTAGTTATGCAACGAATTGCATAGTATAGGTCGCGCGTAAGAAACAAGGAAAGAAATCACGTGATCCACATTGTATGCTAGCGTTTGGAGCGAGCTTACACTTAATACACTTAGGCCCTGCAACACTTATTGGAACAAAGAAAACGGTGCCGATCAGTAGTGGAGGCTCCTGTAAACATGTCAACCAAATACTATTGCACTGTTTACACGTGCAATAGTATTTGGTTGACATGTTTACAGGAGCCTCCACTACTGATCGGCACCGTTTTCTTTGTTCCAATAAGTGTTGCAGGGCCTAAGTGTATTAAGTGTAAGCTCGCTCCAAACGCTAGCCCCTAACGCTTGGAGCGTGCGCGCTGGTTCACAGGGGCAGACTTTACGCAAATTTCCTGAGGTGAAACGTCTCATACCCAGAGTACGTCTCAGTGTGATGTCACTGCGCACGTACGGGGTCACGTGGTTGGCAAAACGTCACAGCTGCCGCGCATCCGTGGTGAAGTCGCGCGCTTTGCTTGGCGTGGGTGTGATCCACCTGGACACGTTTCTCTTTTTCTTTTTTGTGTTTTCTCGCAAATCTCCACAATCGTCTTATTATTAGCAGGCCAACGCAGGCTGGAGGATTCTCGTAACAAGGGCGGTATCGTATTCGAAAATGCGTGGTGTTTGTTGTGGCATGGAGTGGGAGGCGAAACGTTACACGACATCGACTCATCTTTATGTGTTGTGAAACTGACAAGATGTGTGTTTGTGTGGTCATGCCGTATGATTGTCTCACTCGCAAAAATTTTGGCGTGTGTCGTGCTTAACAGGGTAAGTCGTCGAAGTGATCGGCCGACGACAGAACTTCATCGGTTGGCATATTTGTAGCGGTAAAGCTTGAATATGGCGCTATCGATGAGTACGTGTGTGTCGACGCTGTCTGTGCTGTATACAAAAAGATATGGTTTATTAATGAACCCTAGTAATAACGGCATTCATGTATTTACCACCGCGAAAGCTTCACGCAAGCTAAGCCACGGATAACGCACAAATCGACTAAATGTATTGCGGTTCACCGCACATCGCGCATGTAATCGGATCGGTGTTCACTGTTTTCCTTTTCGTTATTAACATACCTTTGCGCCTTCACATTTATGACGTGATGGTGGTATCGCACGCTGCACTGCTTATCAAGTTGAAAGCTGCGAAAGGAGGCAATGGACACGTCGAAGGGAATCAGACGCAGAGCGCAGTAATTAATGACCCACAATGAGCCACTGATCCACTGCAGTGTAAATGTGAGAACTAAAATTATGTGCATTCACGTCTATGCATTGCATTGTTTTTCGGCAGCACCAATCATTCAGTAAAAGAAAAGATAAAAAAAATCCACAGCATATCCACGGAGTGAATGATGATGAGTGGGCGAAGCTCCGGATGTTCATCGTAGATCGTGCCGAGTTCCGGATTAATTTAGTTAACGCGTACGCTACGAATCCTTATGGTTCAATTACGCACAAGTGAAATCTCCAACCGGCACTTCATTGCAAGTCAAGATCCAGTGCCTATATATATATATATGGGTGGCCGTTGAACGGTTCTCCAGCGCGAGCAGTCGGTATTTTTCAATCAAGAAACTCGCTAGAAGACGCTGCCTGCGCCAACGTTGTCTCTCGCGGGTGAGGGCGCGTTCTCCTTTGCGAGCTGGTACAGCGTTCATAGAAGAAAGACCGTTTCCGTAGTCAACGCGCGCCTTTCGCTCTATCTGTCTCTCTGTCTCTCACAAGACAGCAGATGGAAGAGTGAGAGAGCTCGCGCGCCGGGAGGCTCGCGCCGAGGGCGAGCGCGAGCCTCCCGGCGGCGTGAGGTGGCTACATACATACTACTACAGAGGAGGGAACGACCCACACCCTAAGGAGCTTCGCCCCTAAAAACGAAACATAACGCTATTAGCAACTCTCATAGCGTGGATACTTTGCTGCAATATGTTCACCTCCGCAGAGAAATAAATTTCTGTTCGTTGCTTTCATTTAAGACAAGACACCATGTGTTTAATAGACGATATAGCCAGCGAAAGAAAGACAGACACTTTCTAAGCGAATTTCTACGTGCTCCATCTGCAGGAAGCAGCAATTTAGATAAACTGCTACGTCAGCAGTGCACATGCACGCAGCGCTACTACGCACAAACACTGTGCCTCTGTCATTTTCACTCCCATCGAAAATGCGACCGCCGCGGCCAGGATCGAACCCGCGTTTCTTGAGTTAGCAGCCGAGCACCATAACCATGCACTAGACCACCGCACCGGACAACGTCGCTGTGAATGTCGCCCCTCCGCAACTCTCGCAGTCAAGATGAGAAGCAAGCATTCCTCCGTTATACCGGTCATTTTGCTTAAGAGGCATTCGTTGTAAAGGCGTTTGACTGTAGTGCTCTTCGCAAACGCCGATGTTTTTTCGCGTTTGTTCGTTTAAGCGCAAGGTTTCTACTCCCTTTCCTCTCCTGGTTTCTCCAAGGCCGGAAAATTGCAGCAATACTCGACCCACGCAGACGAAGTCTTGACCAATGTGACTCGCTTCAACTGGACTTCTTTCACGAATTCGACGCTTCGTCGTGCATTCAGGAAGTTATCCTTCATGGGAAAGAGGGCGCTTGATGGAGAGAGTCTCGCTAAGGTGAGCCTATTTCGTTGTTTGTATGCCGCACTGAGTTCGACATCAGTCAATAACTGTAGAAAAAGCCGATCGTAACTGCGATTTGCTGTCGCTTTGACTGAATAGAAAAGTTCATGAAATGCAAAAGAAAAAAGCGACAAAAAAAAAGCGTTCCCCGTGATTCTGCTTCTGCAAGAGCATTGCTACTATACCTTCCATTTTCTTTTTTCTACCGGGACCGCAGCCAAGGAACTTGAACAAGATTTTTAAAAAAATCGATAACAGTTACGAAAAATATCGTGGCACTATACAGACATTCTGATAGAGTGCATTGCGGGCGGCAGATTACAGCGAAGTATTGAAAGGTATACATTTTCCCACTGTAAGGCGCAAGCGAATCTCCTGAAAGGTATACAAATTGAGCTAATACTTTCGCACTCCGAGGTAACAAACGTAAATAATTGCGGCTTGCGTGCTTGTGATTTCTTTCCCAGATGCGAACGCAAGTACGGATAGAATTGTGCATACAAAAAAAAAAAAGCCTGTATAGATATGTTAGTGGCCAGTCATGTATCTGGTTGCATCTCATGCATCTTTACGCCACTGAAACAGTTAGCTTCAGTGATAACACGCTTGCTCGTTTGTGTTTGATCTCCTTTCTTTAAGGCAAGCCATAATGGCGAGTACATCATGACACTGCATATACGAACAATGCTGCCTTGTTGCAAATATTTAGTCTGAACAAACAAACGAGAAACGAAAGAGCCTTGAACGGTGACCAGATGTGTGCGAATATTCGAAAATTTCTAATATATAGTGAAGTAGCATCCTATTCGATTCGATCCTCATATCGGAAAGCCGCTATTTCTAAGCACGTATATTTCTCGAACAGTTTACAAATATTTCAAAACGCTGAGAACATTGAAATATTGGGGGACGCCTAGCTTTGCCTTTCGGAGTGCAACGCGTCTGCTCATTTCCATCCACATGCGGCACTTGTGTTTGAATGATAAAAGTTAAGAATGAGAAGACGGGAGCACCGACATACTTTGAATGGAAGGAACGGGTGTAGAATACGAGAATTATTCGAAATGTATCCACTATCCAAATCGATTCGGGAACATTCCCGCTGAAACATCACATCTCACACATGTTGGCACAAGCTTCACTCGGTACCCTCGTGCCGACACTCCGTTTTATTCCTATCCTCCCAATTTTTTTTTTTTCAGACAATTGGTTTTTTTAAGAAAAGCACTCTTCTTTGGGATATTTCCCCTCCTCATTTATTTTACTGATTGGCTTTAAGCCTGCTATACCTTCGGGTGGTGCGGGCACCCCCACATTTCTTCTAATTTTTTTTTTTTTTTGCATGGGGGACAGACTAGCACTAGCACACGTCTGCTGCTATTCGGTTCGCTCTGAAAAAAAAAAAAAAAAAAAAACCTCTTTCCGCGCATCCCTTGCGATCGACCTGAAATGCAGATAACTTCATGTCCGTCACACTATGACGCCTGCAGAGGGCCACAGTGACGTATGAATAGTGCTTGAGGAAGATGCTGTCTCAGTGGTGTACCTTTGCAGCAGTTGCGATCTGGCATGAGCAGTCTCGTAATCATTCTCTGTTTCGTGTTACGAGAGTCGTGAGTAAATTACGCGTTGACCCTCTGTAAACCCTGCAGCGTTTCAGCTATCTATCTATCTATCTATCTATCTATCTATCTATCTATCTATCTATCTATATCTATCTATCTATCTATCTATCTATCTATCTATCTATCTATCTATCTATCTATCTGTCTGTCTGTCTGTCTGTCTGTCTGTCTGTCTGTCTGTCTAATCACGCACGTCTAAAATCGTTTGTACTACAAAATAATCGCAGCTGAAGCACGCTTACTCTACTGATTTTGTTTTTCCTCCCTCTTCAAGTACCTTCGACTAGAGGCCCTGCTTTCAAGCTCACGCTCCAACGTCACCTTGTGCCAGTACAAAGGTGGCTGGAAAGACGGCGGCGACGGCGGCTGTCATCTGACGTTTTCAGGTATACAGAATCGTTCTCGGCTATACCACTACCCGTACAATTTCGTGCACGCAATTTTCGCACGTTTCCTGTGAGCGCCTGAAGACCGTACACCGCTGACTGCAGCACGCGCCATCTTTTGAAGATTTGCGCCGCATCCTGAGCCTCTCGGAGAACAGCGCGGAGCGGCTCCACTATTTCCAGCAATGGATGAAGCAGGCGCGGCGTTTCGGGGAAGCCTTCTCCGAGATATTGCGGATCATCGGCGCGGAAAGCAAGCTGAACGGTAATGACCATGAACGAGTAAAAAGGCTCGGAGAGGGTGTCACGTGATGCCTAGTCATAAGATATTTAAGGAGCCGAATCGTGGGAAATAAGCGCAGGCCTCATGATCGGCAAGCGACAGATCACCGTATCGTCAAGCGCCACTAAATGGTACCGCGTCCAAACACTGAGCAGTCCGCAAATGTGTGGTGGGGCCTAATACTATACTAGAGACGCACCGCGCACGATGTGTCAGAGGAGGTTGGTTTGTCGACGCTGGCGGTATCACGTGACACCGCCTCCTAGTTCTTGTTCTTCCATGGTAATAACGAGCATTCATGCATTTGTGCACAGAGGGAGGCCACTAACGTTGTGCTTATTATTCTTATTATGCCACCCTTTCTTTAGGCTTTACGAGCGCAGCTGACTACGTCATGGCTCCTTACGAATGGCCGACTTTCAGGGAAGATACGGAAGCGTTTTGGAACAAACTGCTCCCTCTCTACCGGCGCATGCACGCACTGGTGCGAGAGAGGCTGACCAGAAAGTACGGATCTAAGCGCGTGGCTCCGACGGGTCCCATCCACGTGCACCTGCTAGGTAAATCGTTTTTAAATGTTACCCACCACGGTGGTCTAGTGGCTATGGTACTCGGCTGCTGATCCGAAGGTCGCGGGATCGAATCCCGGCTGCGGCGGCTGCATTTCGATGGAGGTGAAATGTTGAGGCCCGTGTGCTGTGCGATGTCAGTGCACGTTAAAGAACTCCAGGTGGTCAAAATTTCCGGAGCCCTCCACTACGGCGTCTCTCATAATCAGAGCTGGTTTTGGGACGTTAAACCCCACAGAACAACAACAACATTTTTTCAATGTTGGAATTGTATCTCTGGTTAGTGTTGAACTCGGTGATGTTAGCGTCGATGTTTAACGTTTTATTGTTAAGAACCAGCGCGCGCTGCTTTTATAGCGCCATGGCACCGACCGTTCCTTGCCGAACACCTCCCGATTCACCTCCGGATCGGGCTTGTTACGCAGGTGTAAAGACTAAAGAAATAGCCATCCAGTACATCAAGCATAGAACTGTATGAGGTAGATGTGATATTAGAGCGTAAGTTTTGCGTAAAAAGGAGTCATTGAACTATCAGGATGATTAATGAAATCAAATGGAATTAGGCACACAGAGCGCTGAACATGTGGATGTTAGCGAGACCACCTAAACTTGAGCTAAAGTCCACCCCAGTCTACCAAAAGGGAACCAAACGCTATAAGTCAAAGGTCGCCTTTGCAACTTTTATCCGAATTCGTTCTGTCAGATTTTTTTCTTTTGTATTCAGTGACCACGAAACAGAGCTCAAAAATGTCCGGAGCAAGAATGCGGAGAACATAGCATCTTATAAATTTATTTATTTATTTTATTTTAACATACTGCATCCTTGATAGGCTATCGCAGGAGTGGGTACGGAATACAAGAAAAAAGTGAAATACAACAATGCAACGCAAAACGTACAGAACATGAAGATCAGTGGTTATTAATGTACAAAATGAATTCATCACGTAATAAAGATTTAACATGGCCGGGCAAAGCATTCCATATTTCAATAGTGCGGTCAACAAAAAAAAAAAAAAGCTGTATTTATACGGGTTTGTTCGGTGATTAAAAGCAGTCATGTTCAACTCATGGTGATGTCTGGTGGAAGTTGGTTTGGCGGGTGTGATGTAGTCGCTGAGTAAAGGAAATCGTGGACAATGAACGAGAGTGTAAAAAAACTTTAAAGATTGGACGTGACGGCGAGAAGAGAGAGTAGTAAGCTGAAGGCTATGAAGATGAGAACTAGGTGAAAAATATGCCTATTGTAAATTTTTTAAAGGTTTATTTATATGTGGTCAACACTCGCAAACACACGCGTTTCACTAAAGTTGGTCGGTATACGGTTACCACAATTAGGGCCGTTCCAGTTTTGTTTATATCTTCTGGTCACACCTGCGAAATATGAGTGGAGCTGTTTTCAACCTGCGACTTTAACTTTCTGGTTAGGCACGGACGGTTACTTGACAAGCAATGCGGCGGCTTTGACAGACCCCTTCACGGCGTCGCCGTGGAACGAGGAAAACGTTCGTGGAAACTTGAAGGTATGCAAAATTTTCATAGCTTCGTTCTTTCTGCGTAGTTTTCTTTGCGCTGGTGCATGCATTATTCAGTATCATGAACCAATCAGCCAAACTTCACCTTTTGACGGGAAATTCTCTTCAGCGGGTGCTTCGGCCGACGACGGGCACTGACTAGCGTCATACATAGCAAACGACTGCTGTAAATGCCGATTCGAATCACAACATTGTCACACTTTTGCATTCGTGTTGTACTGTTTACAGCGTCCGGTAATGGAAGGACTGACGGCAACGTAATCTTTCGTGCGTGCGCGTTTTTTTTTTTTTTTACGCGATAGCTTTCAAGAGCTTGTGTCGCAGAAAACCCGGTGTCGGCGTAGACGTCCATGGTGGAAATAATCCCGTTTTCCTGACCGCACGACGACGGAAGGCCACCACCGTAGCACAGGTACTTTAGACAGCCAAACTGAATTTCTCGAAGTAAAACCTGTTAGAAACGTTTCAAAGTATGACATCATTAAAACCTGCCCACATGATAACTCACACTGTAAGTTGAATGTACGACAAAAAAAACACAATTCTTTTACGAGGAAACTCAAATAATTCCACCATTCTCTAGAGAAGGCGCAAATTTTAATGAGCGTTGCATGAAAATGCACTGAGGACTAGGCCCAATGGCGTTCAACTTTTGAAGACGAAGCATTTAAGCGCCCTCTAATTTTAGTTTTTTAAGAGCGAAGCCTTTATAGCTCGCTGTGATTTGTTCTTGTTACGCGGAAAACTCTATATATCGTGTATGCGCCAGAAGGGTGCGCGAACAAAGCCTTAGTGCGCTCCCTGGTTAAATTGAAACAATTCTTCTTCGCACCTAGTTGCGCGCAACTCAATAAAAAAGCGCTTTAGTTGGAACATAGTTTACGATTACTTCGAGTGCTATGCTAACGTCGCAAGAACGCTTGCTGGGTTGGAGCGGAAATCGAACCCAGGCCGTCTGTGTGACAGGCAGGTGTTCTGCCAAAGAGCCACGCCAGCGATTGGCGGTGCTTCGGAAAAAGGACTTATCCATGGTTTCCCATATCCGTATCCATGTATACCAGCATATCCATGTATACCATAGTACAGCAAGGAGGTGGCAAAGAGAAGTGAGGCTGAGGAGGAGGGAAAGGAGGAGGATAGAGAGTAAAGCGCAGTATAGCATTGTGTATAGTATAGAACAGCAACGTGGTGCGAAAGTGAGAGCGGGGACGACTGGTGTGAGGGTGAGGAAGAAGAAAATCAGAAGGGGTGAGGGTATTTATTTATTTATTTATTTATTTATTTATTTATTTATTTATTTATCATACTACTCACAGTGTCCATGGGCATTACAGTTGGGAGTGAGGGAAGAATACAGTGTTTCGATACATAACACAGATGTTAATACATCGAACATAAAATAAAAAGCAAGTTCACAGTACAGGTTCGTACTCAAAGAACTGCGCGAGTACACTACTGCAGTGCCTGTAGTGAAGTTGAAGATACATCACGTTAGATAATTTCTGCGACATCTGATGGCACCTTATCCACTGGCCAATATAGTGATGGGGGGAAAATGACATTTTAAATGCTTCAGTCCTTTGGCTTATTTTATGGTCCAGTCGACGTAACCAGGTTCGCAGAAATGTCGGCGGGGGTCTAGACCTGTTCGTTTTTGAAATATGTTGTGAAAAGAGTTTCAAGCTAAGGTATTCCCTTCCTTTGTAGAGAGGTTCCCAACCGAGGGATCCTTTTATTTTGGAACACTATAAAATATCTGGCATAATCTGAGCAAACGAACCCAACAGCCATGCTCTGAATTCTTCCTAAATTGGAGACATCGCATGCGTTCCACGGATCTCACACAGCACAAACGTAATCTAAGATAGATCGGCGCAGCATACCCATGTAAAGTACGATATAGCAAGGAGGTGGGAAACGGAAGTGAATGTGAAGATGGGGAAAGGAAGAGAGGAAGGCCATCAGTTCCTCTATTGCGAGCCGCCTACATTTTTTTTTTTTTTCAGCGACAAGACCTTATTACATTAAAGACGCTCAAAGAAGCGGAGGCTTTCTACGCTTCTCTCGGATTGCCACAACTGCCGGAAGATTTCTGGTCAAAGTCATTGGTTCAGGCACCAGCTTCTACGGTTGGCGATTTCCCTTGCCAGGCGTCTGCTTGGGACTTCTGCGATGGGCAAGATTACAGGTAGGAAAGTATTGCGTTACATAGTAGGCGCGTGAGAAGGGAAGACATACTAGAACGCTTTAAAATAAAAAGAGTGGCTTAAATGTGCGCAGAAATTGGCTAAAGCATCCCAAACTTCCTTAGAAGGTTTCTAGGGTCGCTTACGCGAACTATTTGACAAATGTTTGTCGACCTTTGGCAACACCGCTTAGTCTGCCATTACTCAACCGCTGCGCCGCAATTCACACGCGCCTTTTGTGTCGCCGCCTTTGTAATGACTATGTCTGACACTCTCATCCCTTTTAAATCATGACCTCCAGTCATGATTTAAAAGGGACGAGAGTGTCAGATATAGTCAGTTGGTATTTAGGTAGGCGCATTATGCCGCATGGAAAGTGCCTAAAACATGTGCAGCGTGTAGTAGTGGCTGCACCTGCCGAAAGGTAATGCAATGAAGCGAATTGAAGTGCAGTTGGGTAAGTATAGTGTTAATTTGATCCACAGCCCAAGGCGTCGTCCTCGCTGTTTATCTGGACGAACCAGCGAAGACAAGTCGAGTGGCCATATATAAAGGCCATCACTGAAGATGATATATGGCTGCCAGCGTTGTGGCAGACTCTGTACTGCATGGGCTAATTGCAGCTTTTGCCGTAAAATAACTCATGCGATCGTTTCAAAAGCGTTGCTCACACGTGCTAACAGTACATAACGTTCTATTGCCTTTGTTAATGAATCGTGTCACCATGTTTGTATCCCATCCAGAGAGGAGCCATGTTACGGTGTGAAAGCGTGTGATTTTATCACGACACTGGCAGTATGTTACCGCAATTACCTAACTGCTTAAAAGCCTTGTACTAATAGCGATACACGCAATTTAGCAGTATTTCGGCTAATTTATGATCCACTGTCTCAAGTGTGCCGTGCGAATAGTAAATGTGCACATCAACAGGTTCACATGGATGCGCAGTGTCTTCCAGTTATCCGGCAAGATCCATATGTGACACTGATGTAGACAAGAGGTGCAGGCCATGCTCTTGATTATGTGAGGGTGAAATTTCGCGTTGTACGGACTAAACAAGTTTGGAGCACTGAACATCTTGGTTTAAAACTGGTTTATAATTCTGCAGAGATCGCACAAGACGGCCGTGTTCTTTGCACACGCATCCGCCTATCCGTCATGACGTCACACCTTACATTAACATTTAAAACGCCTATTCCCCATATGAAAGAGCAGTTAAGTAAAACAGAGAATTTTCTTAAGAATCGTAGCAGAGTCGTGTCTTAGTCAAGAACAGCGAGTTCAGCGGCGACGGCTTCAGTGGTACGAGAACTCATTTGCCATAACTATGCCCATGTGCTTCGAGTTGTCGATGGATTCGCCCTCGCGGTGTGAATTCCTAGCCTCCTGGTTAGCTCAGTCGGCAGAGCGAGCTCCCGGGCAGGCGTTGGCACCGGGTGGGAACTCCGCACTAGGGCGAATTTTTCGCCAATTAAGAAGCTTTCATGCCTGAGAAAATCCGTATGGATTTCCTTGTATCCTGCTACAAACGGGTACGTGGATGTCATTTTTTAAAGAAATAATATTGCTTTCCCGACGTATATTTAAACGAACTCAATTACTAAATGCTGAACTGACTACTCTGACAAAGCAGTATCATGATTATACATGTTCAGCTAGGTGTCACTGCATTTCTTCTTGCTGAAGGCTCTTGCACAAGTGACTCATCTATACTTAGCGGTGTGAAACATATTGCTCACACGCTTGTTTGGCAAGGCCATGAGTTTTCTTCATCGACGAAGCGTCTTGGTAAAGTTATTTATTTATTTATTTATTTATTTATTTATTGTTTGTTTGTTTGTTTGTTTGTTTGTTTGTTTGTTTACTTGCTTGCTTGTTTATTTGGCAAATGAGTTCTGCGGAAACCCGCAAGGTGGAGTAACGTTTGTCAAAGGGAAATATTAGCATCCACCCGTTTTGTAGGACAAGGCTACAAGGAAATCCATAGGGATTTCTCAGAAATTTATTTACTTATTTATTTGTTAGTTAGTTAATTAATTAATTAGTTAGTTAGTTAGTTAGTTAGTTAGTTAGTTAGTTAGTTAGTTAGTTAGTTAGTTAGTTAACGGTGCCGAACGGTGTTACAGAGACGAGCGGTTAGTACATGTACGTTATACGATGTTATGCAAGGCAGCTTCAAAAAACGAATGGTCTGGTTTGTTGGTGACGGGGGCGGGGACGCGATTCCATTCAGTTGCTGTCTTCGGTAGGAATGAATTGAAGGAAAGG
Organism: Hyalomma asiaticum; assembly: GCA_013339685.2. Classification (NCBI taxonomy): domain Eukaryota; kingdom Metazoa; phylum Arthropoda; class Arachnida; order Ixodida; family Ixodidae; genus Hyalomma; species Hyalomma asiaticum. The sequence continues at coordinate 100,631,807 of CM023485.1, read as the reverse complement.
GTGCCTGGCAATATAGCACCTTGACTTTGATGTGGTCAATTCGCGTTGAAACTATTATTTCGTGTGCGTGAATGCACCGCTGGTTGTACATGCCATATAAGCCATAGAATTTGTGCAGCAGTAGTAAAAAAATTCTCAGACGTAATTTTTAAGAATAATTATTTCACGATTTAAATTAACGTACGACCACGAATTCGAAAGAATTGGCTAACACCGTGGCCTGGAGGACGAGAACAACCCGCCCAGATGTGGTCACATGGCATGTAAATTGACTAATTAGTGTTTAATTGTGGCTTTTCTAAAAAATAATAAAGGATCATGATGTGCACCGGAACGACCATCAGTGACCTTGGAACAGTGTTCCACGAGCTGGGGCACGTTTATTACTTCATGCTGTACGCTGACCTGCCACGTGTTTTTCGAGCAGGAGCAAACGCAGGTACGTGTGAACTGGTTCGTTCTTTGTTCGTTATGCCGACCCAGTGCTCTCAAACTATAGGTAACATCCGTTCCGACGGCGCATGGGACAGTGGGCAGCCTGCCACTTAACTTGTGAAACTCGAATACTGAAATAAAGGCTGATTGATGTGCACATCGGCGTAGAATGTATAATTTCGTTAGTTAAACATAATGAAAAGAAAGGAGCTTCGAAGATCTTCTGTTTTCTTGCCGTTCTATGATAACAATATAAAGGATAATAGAAAAATTGAGTACTGATGTTACTTTGCAATAAGGAAGATGTGTAAGTGTTGATTTACTTCTTTTGTCGATAGACTTGACCGTGAGATAGCAGACGTTCTAATAATACTTTTGGTTCCCGGTGACTAGCATTCCACGAAGCTGTCGCAGACGCCCTCACATGGTTAGCACTTCAATCTAAGCGACTTCGAGAACATCTTGGGTTCGGAACCATAGATCCTGGTAAGCAAAACTTCAAGCAGCTTTTTGATAAGAGGGCGCAAAATCGCATGACACTTTCTCTTTTTTTGTTCCAAGCATCCTCATGTCTATATGTGTATAACTTTGGCCAAACGCGGTGCGCTTCTTAGCGAACCAAATTTAAACATCGTCTGAATCGTTTCAGCAAAGCGGCTTTAACCCTTGCATAGTTGGAGGCATCCGTAGGCGTCAACCTGCCATACACACTGAGCGCTTCGCCACTCAAACAAGTACTCAACGCTGTTGCCCATTGCTCCTCCGGCCAATTCTGACTTCTAGCAACGGTTTCGAATCTGTGCAAGTAGGCGTCTAAATCATCCTTTCTCTCATCGAACGCCACAAGAAGCTTGCTTGGATTCAGTCGGAACGAGCACTCTTCTCTTTCCGTGCTGTCGACTCGAACGGGCGCGTCAACGCGCTGTTGCAATCGGAGACGTGCAAGCTCCAATTCATGCTGGCTTTGCCTTTCCCTCTCAGCCATCTCCGCTTCTCTCTCTTCTTTTGCCCTTTCAGCCGCTATCCTCTCCCTCTCAATCTCCGCTTTCAGTTGCAGTTATGTTTTTCTTGTTCGTTTTCTCCTTGATGTGGACTGAAGTCCCGTCAAGAAGATGATCGACGTCGATGAAGCAGGAGGCAGGTTGGAGGTAATGAACTTGAAGGTATATTGTAGCAAAATATTTACAGTCATATGTACATCTTGCCGAAGCACACTGATGATAACATAGACATCAACAGCGTCTTACTCTTCTACTTAACTTTTCTTAAGTTAGAGCCTAGAACACTGTTACTACATACAACGAACCTAGTCTCACTGTTCGACCACCGAGTGGTTACGGCCCAGACAGAAGTTGCATCGTACGGAGTCTTACTGATCGATCAGTTAAGTGATTACAGCCTAGACTGAAGGGAAACGAATCCCGTCCAGTCTTTAGTACCTTGCGGTAACAAAGAAAAAGGGGAGGTGGCCACTGCTGTTCCGCCTCAACCTTCTGTCATCCAATCTGTTTATCCTCAGATTAAGCCACTCCCTAGTGGGCTGTCCCTAATCTTGACAGCAGCGTCTTTGCAGTTTAAGCAGGCATTTTGGCATTCTTTCCCATCATGGCTCTCCCTCTCCTTATCCCACGCTCTCAGATATTCTCACAATCGAAATATCGGTATCGTAGCAGCCCTGCGGCATTCGGGCCATCTCCCACGCTCATCCAGTCGAACCCTGTCGTTTCAGGAAACACAGCGTGTCTTCGCCTTTCCCGCAGTTCGGACCGTGCACTGCTGCGACTCACCCCTTCGTTCCAGTCGGCGCGCCGAAAGCGCATGCTGGTCGTTAAAGAATTGGTTGGGCCAAGCGCATTGTCGCTTCAAGCGACGGCGCACTTTTCATGCATTCTCCTCCTACGCGTCCGAGCTGCTCTTCCCCGAAATGCCCACTGAGAGGACAAGTACGGTCGCGCAGCCGCGACCCCCCCGAGCGACGTTCAGCGAAAGGGAAGGGTCTCGTACCAGGAACCCCTGGGGGCCAGCGTGGGAGAACAGCCGCTCAATGGGAGCAGTTTGCTTTCCATTGATAATTGCTGTCAAAGACCATGCAGAGAGAGAGCCGAGAAAGAAGCTTTGTATAGCGTACGGTGCTACGCCGTCCCTTCTGTACGATCGCCTTATGAGCGGCAACATAACACGTCCCCCCTAAAGAGTACGCTGGGCTGTTCTACGCTCAGTGGTACGATAAATCACTGCCGCGATTAGGTCACTGGACTTTCTAAGCATACAACAGTATACACAAACATCAAACACAATTGCGAGACAACACGACAGGAGAATACAAGAAACGAAAACAAGTACATGCTAAACGATCAAACACACCATTGCTGCTTCAAGCAGTAAGATCACTAGTGTCTGTTTTTTGTATTGTCAATCACACAGTCCACAATATACAGCAGCGAGTGGGCAGGAACATTCACGTCCCCCCCCCTCCCCCAGTTGGCATGGCACTGTTATTCTGATGGCTTCCACAAACTATTCTGGTGCCTCGATAATGCATCCGCATTCCCGTTACATATACCCTTCCGATGTTGTACCGAGACATGGTATCGCTGTAAAGCCAGCGCCCATCTTGTCAATTTCGCCCCTTGCGGAGTAGAAGTTGTAAGGTACGACAGCGGATTGTGGTCGGAAACGACGTTTACTATGGCACCGAGAAGCCAGTAGTCAAACTTCTTTAAGGCCCATATTATTGCGAACGCTTCCCTCTCAATTGTCGACCAACGCATCTGGGTCGGTGAGAAGCGGTGGCTTGCAAAGGCGATAGGTCTCTCTTCCCCCTCGGCTGACATTTGCGCCAAACATGCTCCCGCCGCCGTAGCTGAGGCGTCTGTGAAAAGCCAGTAGGGCTGAGATGGCTCTGGGGTGCCGTCAAAGAGTGTGCAATGTCTTTGGAACACCGCCTGTATTTCCGCCTGCGCGTCAGCATCAAGGTGAGCAACCTTCTCGCTCGTTAGCACTAGCTCTTCCCGCTTTATAGTGGTTGGTTGTGGAGCATATTCCACCTCCCCAAAATCATGGTCCTCATCGAAGACTACCCCAATATGACTGACCCTTGTATAGTAAGGTCGAATGTTGTTGGCGTGGACACTTTTCACCTTTCCCTCAGATGTTTCAACGCGGTAAGAGTGTTCGCGCTCACGTCCAACCACTGTGAATGGGCCTAGCCATTTAGGTGACATCTTACAATTCCGATCATTGTCGAAAACCACAACCTGGTCGCCAACGTTAAAAGCTTTGAGCCTGGTGCTGCGATTATAGGCACTGGCGTAACTCTCCTGATGAGTTGCACTAGTTAGCTCAGCAAGATTAGCGGCCGTCTCGAGCTGCTTCTTAAGTTGCTGTAAATACTTAGCGGGGTTTTCTCTCAATGTTGCGGGCACCGGCATTTCTCCCGTCCACGTCCTCTGCAGTATTAGAAGCGGTCCCGTGGGATTCCTTCCATACAATAGACGAAACGGAGCTACTCCGGTTACCTCATGGGGAACTTCCCGATAAGCCCATAAAATCATTGGGATCAATTTTTCCCAATTCTTGGAATCTCTCCGAATGACATGGTACAACATGTTTTTCAGTACTCGGTTCCACCTCTCTACAACTCCATTACTCTCTGGGTGTTCTGGGGTTGAGAATCTTGGCGTGCAACCTAATTTCTCCATCATCGTTTGCGTGAGCTGACATTTGAAATTAGTGCCCTGATCAGAGCAGATCATCTCCGGAACGCCTGTGCGACTGAATATCTCAATCAGTGCATCACAAGTCGCCTTAGCGGTCAAAGAGCGCAGTGGAACCACCTCCGGCCACCTCGTGCAAAGGTCCACTGAGCACAGTGCGTACTTATGCCCTCTCGCTGACGGTGTGTCGAGGGGTCCGATCACATCTACATTGACAACTTGGAAAGGGTGCTCGGGTCTAGTGAGCGGAGTTATAGGCACTTTATCTGTGCGACGCCTGTCTGACCGAATTTGACATTCATGGCACGAACGACAATGCTCTAATATCTCCTTCGCCATACCTGGCCAAAAAAAATTATACCTAATGCGAGCTCTTGTTTTCTTTGGCCCCAGGTGCCCCCCGCATAGCGACTCATGGGCTAAGTGCATCACCTCAGTGCGCTTATCTTTGGGGACAACTAGCTGACTCACTCGAGTGCCTGCTATTGAGTCGCAGTGATATAACAGTCCGTCTGAAATGAACATGCCGGATTTCCCACTACGCGCATCTTCCCAACATTTCTTTAGCGTAGTGTCGCCCAACTGCACTTTGCGGAACTCTTCTCTCTGGCCTAATGATGCCACCCTTTCTTCATCAATTTGCGCATCTTCGCCGGAAACGTCTTTCATCTCCAAAGTAAGATTGCATGCCACGACCTTTGGTTTCTCTACTGCTTGTTCAGCCTCGGGAACAGGCTCGGCCGGTGCTCGACAGGGTGCCAGAGGGCTGCTGGCCATCGACAAAAGTTTCCAATCTTCCTCGGTCAACAAACAATCTGTGCCCTCGACGAGCTCATCAGTTAACGCGCAGAGTAGGTCGACGCTCTGAGGCTCCGTAACCTCTCGCGGGCTATTTAATTTGACCGGCAACGTAGCTAGCCTTCCCTCGATAGTTTTACCAAAAGCAGACACCAATCTCACCTTGCCAGACGGCTCTACTAAACTTCTCGGAAGCAGACTCTCCCGAAAGACAGTTATTTCACTCCCTGTATCCAAAATTGCATCTGCGGATATACCTGCACATGATACGGGAATTAACTGCAGTTTATTTGTGCCTTCACCCTCGTGTTTCAGAGACTTCACCTTTGCGCTAAGTACTCCATCAGGTATTTCAGTTTCCGTCTCGTGGGATAACGTTACCTTTTGGACCTTCCGCTTTGGCTCGGTAGCCTTCTTCGGGTTGCTCTCCTTATCACTAGACTTCGGGCACTCTTTAGCGAAATGGCCTGAGCCGTGACATAAGTGGCACTTCAGAGCCCCTTTCTCTACTCGTGTCGCCGGCTTCTGCCCCATTTCTACAGTTGGTTGCTTTGAAGCACGCCCTTTTCCTTTCGTTTGTTCGAAAGTTTGCAGCACTTTAGCGATCTCAGTTGGCCTAAGCCATCCCTCGCCTTCTCTTAGTCTCACATACTCATAACCCTCCGTGCTAAGGCCCGATTTTATGCGGTCAGCAACCATGAGTTCTGCTATCACTTCTACCGTGTCGGCCTCTCTCACTTGGAGGTAGTAGGAGAAATAAGTTTTCACGCGGGACGCGAACTGCGCCCACGTCTCTTCCTTCCGCTTTACCGCTCTTTCGAACCTCTGCAGATACTCTGCCGGAGAAAGCTTCAGTTCCGTCAGTACTGGTGCTTTAACTGCCTCGTAATCTGCACTCTCTTCAGAGTTGAGGTTACGCAGTAAGTAACGAACTCGTTCCGTTAGTGCTGGTATAACCAAATGCACGCGACTCTCATACGGTACTTGGTAAGTAGCAAATAGTTTTTCTACCTCCTCATACCATAATGGCACATCCGCGTCACTCGGCAGGCGGAACCCTTTCAGCACTTTTGCACATTGCTGGACAGAATCGAAACACCGTCGCCCCCGATCGCCCGTCTCCGACCCAGAGTTGGACAACGTGCCATTGAGACGTTCCGCGTTCATTCTAGTTTGCAATAGCTTTTCGTACTCAATCTGGAGATTGAGCTTTTGAATTTCAAGTTCGAGCGTTCTCGTTTCACTTGAATTCGGCAAAACCTGAGATGCCAGCTGCATCGATTCTTGCCTCTGAGTAGGCACTCTCGCCTCATTTGACTGATCAGAATTTAGAATACCATGGTTTGGTGGCTCTCGACTCCGATCCATTGCTACCGCACTCGCACCTTCATCTCCATTAGACTCCATTGTTTCAGCACCCCCGCGTGTTCTCACCATGTGCTCTACACATAAACTGTCATGCCAACTAGAGAAAAACGCAAGAAATCCTGCTCACCCTTTGCTGTATGCACTGTCGTTCCTGGATCTCTTCCACGGTGCCGGAGTTGGCTGCTGTGGGATCGTCTCGACGTTGCCGCTGGTGGCTGACGGATGCCTTGCCCCTCGGTATCCTCGGCACTGGTCCAGTGTCTGGTGCTGTAGAGCTCGCCGATCCCTGTCCGACTGCGCCAGTTATGTTTTTCTTGTTCGTTTTCTCCTTGATGTGGACTGAAGTCCCGTCAAGAAGATGATCGACGTCGATGAAGCAGGAGGCAGGTTGGAGGTAATGAACTTGAAGGTATATTGTAGCAAAATATTTACAGTCATATGTACATCTTGCCGAAGCACACTGATGATAACATAGACATCAACAGCGTCTTACTCTTCTACTTAACTTTTCTTAAGTTAGAGCTAGAACACTGTTACTACATACAACGAACCTAGTCTCACTGTTCGACCACCGAGTGGTTACGGCCCAGACAGAAGTTGCATCGTACGGAGTCTTACTGATCGATCAGTTAAGTGATTACAGCCTAGACTGAAGGGAAACGAATCCCGTCCAGTCTTTAGTACCTTGCGGTAACAAAGAAAAAGGGGAGGTGGCCACTGCTGGTCCGCCTCAACCTTCTGTCATCCAATCTGTTTATCCTCAGATTAAGCCACTCCCTAGTGGGCTGTCCCTAATCTTAACAGCAGCGTCGTTGCAGTTTAAACAGGCATTTTGGCATTCTTTCCCATCATGGCTCTCCCTCTCCTTATCCCACGCTCTCAGATATTCTCACAATCGAAATATCGGTATCGTAGCAGCCCTGCGGCATTCGGGCCATCTCCCACGCTCATCCAGTCGAACCCTGTCGTTCCAGGAAACACAGCGTGCCTTCGCCTTTCCCACAGTTCGGACCGTGCACTGCTGCGACTCACCCCTTCGTTCCAGTCGGCGCGCCGAAAGCGCATGCTGGTCGTTAAAGAATTGGTTGGGCCAAGCGCATTGTCGCTTCAAGCGACGGCGCACTTTTCATGCATTCTCCTCCTACGCGTCCGAGCTGCTCTTCCCCGAAACGGCCACTGAGAGGACAAGTACGGTCGCGCAGCCGCGACCCCCCCGAGCGACGTTCAGCGAAAGGGAAGGGTCTCGTACCAGGAACCCCTGGGGGCCAGCGTGGGAGAACAGCCGCTCAATGGGAGCAGTTTGCTTTCCATTGATAATTGCTGTCAAAGACCATGCAGAGAGAGAGCCGAGAAAGAAGCTTTGTATAGCGTACGGTGCTACGCCGTCCCTTCTGCACGATCGCCTTATGAGCGGCAACATAACAGTTGCTGTTCCATTCTTTCTCTTCTTTCATTTGTCTCTCACTCGCTTCCCTTTCTCGTTCTTTCGCCTCCCTTTCTTCTTTCGCTCTTTCAGCTGCTAACCGCTGCTTCTCGACCTCTGCTTGCATTTCTCGTTCCGCCCTTTCGGCAGCCAGTCTCTCTCTTTCTGCAGCTTCTTTTTCTTTCTGGCTAACCCACTTCCGTAACTCATCTCCAGCCAGACCCATCTTTTCACCAAGGGCAATCAATTTCTCAAGATCCATGGTGCCCTAACACAAAATCTAGCCGTGTGCACAAACAAATGTTTGCCTGTACTCAGACTCTCAAAATACTCTTTGCACACAGGTTAGCGAGAACGTGGTGCAACACACAATATCGTCTACGCCAACACGTATACGACCCAAGGCTCGTCCTCCCTACTTTGAACACACTTAAGCGCCAAAGAAGTCCTGTCGCGGACGCCAGAAATATTGTCCCAAACCCGTGCTGTGAGGTACGGGACGCAATCGCCGGAAAAGATCCCAAGGACTAACGTATTAATCCCCCGGATATAATCCCACGAAAGCTTGGACAATAAGGTTCTTGGTCTCCTTCAGCACACTAGCAAAACGCCAGCAGTGTCGCCCATCTGACGCGGTCTTTGAACGTTCAAAGACCGCGTCAGAGCCAAGGGTGATCAAACAAAACAAATATATTCTCATAAAACAGGCAGTTACACAAGACGTGCACAGACACGGGTTTTACAAACTCAAACACAGATGGGTTACAACTTACACAAAGCCAACAAACACGAACAAGCTCATGCACTGTAACAAAGAAAACACAAAAGAGTCCTATTCACCAAGTCACTTGGGTGTCTTCTCAACTCGGGCTTGCAGGTGGGCTTGTCAGCTGGCTCGTGGAACAGCGTCTGAGTCACGCACGACTTCTTTCTACTCTTCTACTCTCCCCTCGGCCCGTGTCCGACTGCTTATATAGCCCTGGGAAGCTGTGCTAGAAAGTTCGGCGTGACCCACGTGACTCGAAGCACACACAAAGTTGGGAACCTTCTCGCCCATTCTCGGTCCTTCTTTGTTGGGGCAGCGCCTCTTTCTCTCTCTCACTGCGCGAGGAGCTTCGGTGTGTACTCTCCGCCTCCTCTCTCTCCTTACGTCTGTCCCGCGCGCGCGCTCGCCGCGATAAGAAAGATTCCACAATATTGTTACGGGGTCTCCCCTTTTGGAGACGCGGCGTGACCTTGGGCGCCCCCTCCGTGCGCGCCACTTTTCTTGTTGTTTTGTACCTTCCCTGTAGTTCGACGCCGGGTTTCTCGTCGAAATAGGCACTATTTTGTGACAGTATGTATGGCCTGCGTTCATGAAATACGAACTATCACGACATGATTTGCGTGATATGCATGTCATCTTTAATGTGACATGAATGACTACGTGCTACTGTGAAGCCAGCGTTTTGTTCACTGCATATATGTATACATGCTGAAACACGCATGCCATATATGCGTGAGTGCATGAATATGGCATGACAAACACGAATGAGGCTTTGGCATAAATGTCATGGCAAACCTGTCATCTTCGTCATGACATTAATGACACAAACAATGGAATGCATACGCCGTGAAGTCGTGGTCTTTTCATTAACAGCGGGTGCACGAGAATGTAGGTGTGCACATATGACAAGGATGATGAATAGAGGACATGACTGACATGGCAAAATGTCACTGCAGTAATTTTTTTAGCAGGAATGTAAGACAGCACGGCAGCGTGGCATGACATAAGATGCATATCATGATATGTCATGCATGTCCTTAGCGCCAACTACCGTGGTACCGACACTGGTTCACTAAACTGCCACTGGCTGATGTGTGCTGACTAGTGTTTGATCAATGGGACCATAGCATGTTATCGGTTGGACAAGGTGCGGGGACTTAGAATATATGCGATATTTCTTTTAGGGGGAGGGGAGGGTGGGACAGCGACAATACGAATGAAATGGCAGTTGTGCAATAACCGCTGCCCTAACAGCATCGGGATGGTGACACATTCTTATGTAACTCTTATTCTTTTTTCCTTCTTTTTCAATTGATCAAACTCGTCACACCTGCTTCAACAAAGCAGCTGCGGAGGCACAACACCAACTTGCTCTTACCTTTGACCACGTCGGTCGACTGTTTCACGGACTCGCAACCAGTACGTGGATGTGGACAGTGCTGGACGAACCTGTGAGCCGCGAACGTATGGACTCAATATACTGGGATATGAGGCAAGGCCAACTTCTTATGAATGAATGAATGAATGAATGAATGAATGAATGAATGAATGAATGAATGAACGGCGTACTTCCGTTTCATTTACGTACTTATAAGCAGGGCCGTTCGTTTTGAGGTAAAACGTGATTTTAGGCGATTCCTACATCTCGAACGTGTTTCAGGAAAAGCTCGTTAAACCCTGCTTCGACCATACGGACTTATGTTTTTACGCTGCACGACACTTTCAGTGCACAGGCGCTATATTGCCCGACCTCGGGACAACGAAATTGCACATTTTTGGGTTGAGTGAGCTCCACTGATGTAAAATTCATTTCACAATCTGCCTGCGGCAATCCGGATGCAACAGGACTGCTATCTGTTAATATGAACTTGTTAATATTACCCGAATAACTCGGAATTTAGAAATGGTTCAACAGAAAACCCAATACGTTCCTGAATATTGATAACGAGCAGCCATCGCAGCGCAGCTGCATGTAGGAAGAGAAAGAGGACGTCCGGGCCATTGCTGTTGTACCTGCGCCATCTTACCAGAACATCGTGTCCACTCGCTGTTGTGTGTGAATAGCGGTGTGCATAATCTACTCGTAACATTACCGGTGGAGGTGGACGATTTCTGAACCACCATGGACCTGCGGAGCGGTCGTAACACCAGCGACACCTCACTGATTCCTGCCTCCCCCAACTTCCTCACCGCGATATTCAACTGGAGCCACAACATACATTACGCTACTTGCACCTCCGCCAATAATGTTACGAGTACCTTATGTACACCGCTGTTTACACACGGCACCAAGTGGGCACAATTTTCTGGCAAGATGGCGCCGGTACGAACACTGGCGATGCGAACCCGATTCACCGACGTCTATGTCGTGTTTCGGCATCGGAGCTTACAGCAATACAACAGGAGGTCGCGGAGATGCTCGCGAAAGACATTATCGAGCCCTCGTGCAGCCCCTGGGCATCTCCTGTGGTACTCTTTGAAAATAAGGATAAAATAAAATAAAGAGCTCGTTTCGCAGAAATTCCGATGCAGGTGTCGGCGCCGTTGGTTGTCAGCAAAAAATCAGCGTTGTCCGTGAGCGACAATTCAAGGTAGGTGCAAACAAAGAATTAAGAAGAAACCTTCGGCTGCAGGGGGAACCGAACCTTGCACCCCTCGCTCCGAAGCGCGATGCGCTACGTGCTCGCCATCCCCCATTAATCATCTTGCCTTCTTCATCTTGAGGCGGATGCAGCGCTACAGACGCACAGGACAGGTGCGTCTTCATCTTTGTCGTGTTTCGTATAGCGCTGTACCGACCTCAAGATGGACCATCACGACCTAGTTCAGGTCTCAATTCTAATGGTGCCTTCTTCATCGGCGAGTTTTGATTGCGCATCCATGTCAAATGGCGCAAGATACGAGGGAGGCGACGCAAGACAGAGGCAGAGAAGGCAGACACCGAATATTAAAATTACGTGGCTAGGCGACTGAGCAGCATGGCAAGCGGAAGAGAGAGCGATGAGAATGGGGCCAGCCATCGTTATCGCGTTCAACTCTTAACGTGAAGCTTAAGGGTCCCACAATATCTTTGTGTGGATTATCGGCATCTCAACCAAATAATAAAGAGAGATGTTTGCCCTTGGCCACGTATTGATGACGCCCTAGACTGCCATACGGTGCTGCTTACTTTTCAACTATCAACCTACGGTCCGTCTACTGGCAGATAGCCGTCGACGAGATGGACCGAGAGAGAACCGCATTCGTCAGCCCTGACGGTCTTTATCAGTTTAAGGCGATGCCATTCGGTCCCTGTAACGCGCCCGCCACCTTCGAACGAATGATGGGCTCATTGCTTCGGGGTTCAAGTGGTCCTCCTGCCTGTGTTATCTGGACAATGCTATTGTTTTTTCGCCTATATTCGACACACATCTTGATCGCCTATCGGCAACCTTTGACGGGTTCCGTATGGCCAGACTTCAGCTGAACTCCTCAAAATGCCACTTCGCTCGTCGCCAGATCGCCGTACTTGAGCACCTCATGGATGCCACAAGCGTGCGACCCGATCCGGAGAAAATTCGCGCCGTTAGACTTCCGTGTACTAAAGTACACAAAGGATGTCCGCAATTTCGTGGGGCTGTGCTCCTATTTCCGACGCTTTGTCAACTACTTAGCGACCATTGCACACACCCTCACCGACCTCTTGAAGAAGGACGCGCCGTTTTGCCGGGGCAAGATAAAAGAAGCGACGACGTACGCGGTCGTAGGAGCGCGAAACACCCTAGTGGCCCGCTAAAGGAGCGTCGTGAAATTGGCTGAGTACAGTCGAACGCAGACGGGCTGGTATGATGACTAGCAGGGCAAAGTCGAGAGGATAGGGGTTACGGCGGTATAAGATCCCGTCTTTGAGGATTAACGTCCGCGTGAAGCGTCGTGAGGCGTTGACTTCAGCTGATCAGTGATAGCTCGTAAAGAAGAATCGCGGTGTTGCTGGCGGCCGATTTCAAGCATCTGTGACACAGAAAAGAGGTAGAAACGGTGTCGGGGTCGAGCGCGTCTTCTGCAGGGTAGCGAGATAAACAATCCGCATCCTGATGCAATCGTCCTGTCTTGTGTACTACAGGGAACGTGTACTCTTGGAGGCGTAAAGCCCTGCGAGGCAGTTGTCCTGTGTGATCCTTGAGCGAGGCTGGCTAGCAGTAGTCGTGATGGTCGGCGATAACGCGGGATGGGCACCCGCATAAGTATGAACTAAACTTCGCCACTGCCCACACAGGAGCGAGGCACTCTCACTCTGCGATTGAGTAATTTTGCTCGGCGGACGATAGGAGTCTGCTTGCAACACCAGCGCGATCATGTCCGCACTGGTGTTGCAATAACACTGCTCCTATGTCGTGACCACTGGCGTCGGTGTGAACCTCGGTTGAAGCAGATGGATCGAAGTGGCCAGAACTGGTGGCGTTGTAAGCAGGGTCGTAAGATCTCGACCGCTCTCTTCGACGCTATGTCGCCGCTTGTGAGCCCTGCCAACGTCGGAAAATGCCGTCCGCGCTTCCAGCTCGATACCTCCAGCCAATCGACGTTCCACCTGAACCTTTATTTCCGAGATGGTCTCGACTTGCTTGGCCCGTTCCCACTATCTAGTTCCAGAAATAAATGGATTGCTGTGGTTACCGACTACGCTACACGGTACGCAGTTACACGAGCGCTTCCGACGAGTTGCGCTATACTGACGTCGCGGACTTTCTGCTGTACGACACAATTTTAGTGCATGGAGCCCCACGTCATTGCTCACTGATAACGGCCGTACCTTCCTCTCAGAAGTAGTTGAAGACATCTTACGCTCTTGCTCCACCAAGCACGAGTTCACAACTTCGTACCATCCACAGACGAATGGTCTCACGGAGCGCCTCAACCGAACCATAACTGACATGCTCTCGAAATACGTTGCGACTGACCACCAAGACTGGGATGTTCATTTGCCATATGTGACGTTCGCCTACAATTCATCACGTCACGACGCCGCTGGATATTCACCGTTGTACCTCGTATACGGCCGAGAACCCGTGTTATCTTTGGACACTCTGCTGCCCACAGCAACTGATTACGCCGGCGAAGCCATCGCCCGCACTGACCATGCCCACCAACTCCCCTGCAATCGTTTACAGGCCTCTCAGGACCATCAAAGGCGGACCATAGAGACGTGCACTTTCCTCGTGGTTCATTGGTAATGCTGTGGTCACCTCTTCGGCGCGTAGCGATTTCCGAGAAGCCGCTGCAAGAGAAGAAAGAACAGCGCGTGCGAACGCCGCACATTGGGCGTTGTATAGAAGTGCGCGCGTACTCCTGGGGACCAGAACTGATAATGATGATCATAGCTTTTCGATACGCTGTCCACTTTACGGTGAGCAAGAACACTTTCGCTGTTAATAAAAATTTTAACGAAACATAAGCATAGATTATCTTAGAGCTTTCTGGAGCCTCCTTTATCAATCAGAGAGGCAACACATGTATCAGCACCACTTCAGCCTGCCTGCGTGCCAGTGAAATTAGATTGTTAAACGCGAGGTATTGGACGCTGTCGGTAATGTAACCTCACGAATGCGCATGCGCCCAGTTCTTCATTCGTCGAGTGTAACGCGTATAAGTTTTAATGAAACTTACACATGTTACAAAAGTTTCTTCGTAGTGCATCCGTTTTGAAAGTTTTGCGCTGCTTACATTCGGAAATAAGAAACTCTGGACACTGGTTTAACAATAAATATTTAATTTATTCATTCATCCATTTTCTTTTTCAGACTAAAATACGAAGGTATTCGTTCGCCTCTGGATACCCAGACGAGCAATTTTCGCTCACCCGCGGATTATGATTTTCTCGGGCACGTAAACCGAATCAGGTAAGTGAGGCGTTTGTAAAGGCCGTCGTAAATTTGTTTTTTTTTTTACATCACAAATTATTTTCAAGCGCCATTAGAAAGGGTACGTATGACAGGGTATTTCAGAGAAAGTGTAAAAGCTCCCACGATTGTAGAAAACTGGACATTTGCGCACGCTTTGCAGGATTGCACAGCGGCGCTCACTGTAACGTGGACGTGGTTGAAAGTTCGAGCAGTAATTAACAAAACAGATAATTATTAAGTCATAACAGCCAGATGATCAAACTTGTTGGAAGGATGGAAGTTAGTCATACAGGGCTGTTGTAAGATTCGGAAAATGTCGATGCTGCTAATTCTTCATGAGCCCTTAAAATCCCGCTAATTTCATGCAAGGAACCGAAACTTAATTGCCAAGGAGCGCAGCCAAGCGCGCAGCTGCTGCGACTTTCGGTAATTGCCAGTTTGACATAGCTGTTTCCCTCACAGCGCCGAGCTAAACGAATAATCGTCGAATTCTTTCTCGTGTCGTTGCTGCGTCTGACCACGCTTGCCGGAACAGCCACTTGGCAACCAGCTTATCCGACTAGTCCGTCGAAGCTGTAAATAAAGAAAGAAATCAATCAAATCAATCAATCAATCAATGAATCAATCAATCAATCAGTCAATCAATCAAGCTCTTGCACAAGTAATCCAGACGCGGTGGTGCTGCTCCGTGCGCGAATCACCGCATTTGTGTAGCCTTGCTGGCCGTTCTTTTATGACATTTAATTTTTAATTGTATTTTACTTTCTACAAAATTTACAGTGAGTCTTACTGCGCACCGAGAGAGACTCGAATGGACAGGTGTCAGTGCAGGTTAAAGAACTCTAAGTGGTACAAAATTTCAAGAGCCCCCATTGCGGCGCGTTCCTCATAATTAGAGAGCTTTAGCAGCGTAGCTTGCCGTACCGTCCTAGTCCGCACGCAGAAAAATGAGTCTCCCTATATCAGCTATACTCTCATGGTCTCATGACATTATCGCACGCACCGAGCAATTAGTGCAGGCTTTTCCGACTAAAATATCCACGTGCCGATCACGACGGTATACACGGCATTACCGTACTTACCGTACGGTAAGCCGGCACTGCTACTATATCTTGATTTTGGAACCCCATCAGCTATGTTGTGGGATTGGAAAAGCCCAGCGATGACCTAGCCGACCAAGCAATATGATCGGTGATGTCCTGCGCTTCAAGACTGCCATCGGGGAGACAGAACTCAGGCGCATAACGAACAGCAGTTCTGTTGACTTGGTCCTTTTTTACGTCGCCCAACCTTCACGCAAAGGGACCCTTGTGCAAATAATAAACGAAAGAAGGAAAGGAAATGACGTCGATTGTCGAAGAGAGTAAAAAGACATGTTGTTGAGCTAGTTGGTTCATTTCCTGAAGGAATAAATAGGCCACGGCGCTAAATCGGCGGGACACAGACAAGACGCTTCTTAATAGACACAGGCTAATAAAAACGGGCGCTTGATAAGCGTCAGAGGGCCCCTTTAACAGCTACAAAACACGTGTGCCATCTCGTGCAGGTCGATGTGCAGCCTGGTCGTGCAGATGCAAATTATCGAGTACCTGTGCAGAGGCGCAAATCACACGGGTCGACTGAACGAATGCGACATCTTCGGCTCTGAAGAAGCAGGCAGACGTCTCACGTAAGTTCGGTGCACCATTTATTTTTTGATGACGCTAGCATCTAGAGACATCATATCTTCCTCGCTCGGCACCAAATTGATTTATTTGTGGGGTTTAACGTCCCAAAACCAGCTCTGATTATGAGAGACGCCGTAGTGGTGGGCTCCGGAAATTTTTCACCACCTGGGGTTCTTTAACGTGCACTTACATCGCACAGCACACGGGCCTCAACGTTTCGCCTCCATCGAAATGCAGCCGCCGCGGCCGGGATTCGATCCCGCGACCCTCGGATCAGCAGCCGAGTACCTTAGCCACTAGACCACCGTGGCAGGACACTCGGCACCAAATTCACCTCCAGACTGCGGTTGTTTCAAACACAGAAAAAAAAAACTATGTAAAAATAAGAAATCCTACATAGCATCAAGTTTAGTTGCATGAGCTATACGCGTGATATCAGATGATAAGTTTAGTACAGAAAAACCATATAACCTTCGGATTAATTTATGAAAACGAACAAATGAACGTAAGTGCGCATCGCATTAGATGTGGGGACATGAGACGCAGGTAAGTTATAATATTAATGGCTCATGACCGCTGTATTGGCCAGTCTACCTAAAATTAACCTCAAGTGCCTCCCGAGTCAGCCAAAAGTCTACGCCACTCAGCAGAAAATGCATTACACGGCTGGCGCCATTCTAGGCACACAAGTGAATATTAAGGTCGCCTTGGAGTATTTTTTTTTCCTCATTTGGAGGTAGGCTTGGGTTCGTTGAGTATACTAAAGGAAATTTGGACATGCAATATCACATTATATTAAATTCGTATTATTCAACTGCGCTTACTACACCTACTCAGCGGAGAGGTCGACGGCAGAAGCGAGGCTGTTAGCGGCATCTGTTGCATATTGAGATTAATCGAGTATCAAATTAAATTATCCTACCAGTGCCTCCGAAATTGCGCTCTTTGCAAGTGTGGTCCTTTTGCGGGCAGTAAGTTTCTGCAAGTTCGAACGTATGTGTAAGTGTTTTTTTTTTCTTTTGTAATACCGTGTTTTTTGTTTGTTTGTTTTTTTCACTTTTCAGGTCGATTCTGAAACTCGGATCGTCAAAGCCCTTTCCCGATGTCATGAAAATGATCAGCGAAGGTCGACAAGAAAGTATTGATGCTAGTGCGACTTTGGAGTACTTCCTGTCGTCCTTGGAGCGGCTGGAGGAGATCGACGAACGTTACGTTGGATGGGGTCAATAGCAACGCTTGCAGCTCGATCAATTAAAGTGCTCGCTAGCGTACGTGGATGATGTTAGGGAGAAAAAGGAAGCTTATCGCCGATGCATTCATCTTTATTAAAACCATGAAGGCATTCATGCACGATTCGTATCACTACGTGCGTGCGCTCAGTGACACACACACACACACACACACACACACACACACACACACACACTCACTCACTCACTCACTCACTCACTCACTCACTCACTCACTCACTCACTCACTCACTCACTCACTCACTCACTCACTCACTCACTCACTCACTCACTCACTCACTCACGCACGCACGCACGCACCATGAAAGGATACTGAGAGCCGTAAAACACGTACGTCAGGGTCATACAAAGCCGAAATCTTTTTTATTTACTAGACTATAAATGACAGCAGGCAAAATGACTACTAAAGAGCAATGTAACCGTACACATTGCAGAGCAGCAGTCGTGCGCTAGAAAAATCGGTACATGCTTCCGGACATCGCGATTACAGCGGAACGAACGAGTCGAATTATAGTAGTCGAAATAAATAAACAAGCAAATTTATTAATTATTAAAATAAATAAATAAATAATTATTTAATAAATAAATAAGTAAATAAATAAATAAATAAATAAATAAATAAATAAATAAATAAATAAATAAATAAATAAAATCGTGTGTGGCTCCTCATACCCGCGCTGGATAGATTGGCATAAGCTGAGCCAGCCCATTTAATGTTCACCCAAAAGTTCTGCCCAGTCTGCGAAAAATCCACCTCAGTAAACCAAATGTGGGCGAGGCACTCGTTACAGCGCCATTCAAGACACTTCAGTGAAATGTATTAAAGGACGACTCCAGAGGTTTTTTCAGTGTCCACGGGTCTCAACGAAATTTGCAGTATATGTTCTCGGTACTGTAATGACATATTGTAAGTCGTTTAGTTTTCCTGAAGATAAATTTTAAAAGCTCTTAGCGCATCCCCACCCGGTTGTGGTTTCGACGTCGTCAAAGCTCCCTGCCCGAGCACGCAGGCGGTGAAGAACAAGACGGTCATACTTCAGCACTCAAATCGTCGCTTTCAAGTTCAGAAAAGCTGGCATACCTCAATAGATCGTCGAACGACAACGTAGCCTTCGTTTTCCTGGCACGAGCTCCATATTTCTGATGGCGGGGAGGCTGTGACGTCATCGCATACGCTGCACGAAGCATCTACCCGTTTCGGTTTAAACACATCGTTCATTCGATTATTTAAAATCATTGCTGAGTTCCTGTGCAAATTTAACCACCCTCGCCTGCCGCGGGACTAACAGTGTCGTTGGAAAGCAGCGACATGGTGAAAAAATCGCCGGAGTTCCCCTCCATTGGCAAATTTTCTTCTTCATCAACTTCAGGACCTCAATAACATCTATCTATCTATCTATCTATCTATCTATCTATCTATCTATCTATCTATCTATCTATCTATCTATCTATCTATCTATCGCTTGCGCTTGCAGTATATAATTTCTCGCTCGGTTGCGTCGTCTGCTCTATTCTGCTGTCGCATGATCGCATGAAAGAAACGAAACGCGCTGTCTAACTCAGCAGTGTCAGAAGACCAACTCAACCCCGCCAACTAGTGAATACACGGAAGAAGTCGTTCTCGTTTTTTTTTTCTTTTTTTTCCCTCTTCTTCACAGCTGCAGGTCCGTGTGCCTTCATTCTTCGGGCCTGCCTGATGCGTGCTGAACAGCTGGCGTGTGCGTCGCGGCGTTCGTGATTTTCCCGTTTTCGTTCGCTTGCTCGAGCGGTCTTAGCAGTAGTCGGTGCGTCAGGCGTCGTCAGCGCCGACAGATTTCATTATGACGCCCCCTCCCCCCCCCCCCCCCCCCGGCCTCTTTCTCTCTGTCTTTGTGCAACTGTTGGCGCTTTTTTTTTTTTTTTCCCAGAAAGGTCGCGGAAGCAGTACATCTCCTAGATTATCTTCTCACACATCCGCCAACAGGCAATGCGTAAAGTGGCAGCACACTGTGGAACATGCAAGGTGTCAGTGCACCATGAGATGCTTGGGATTTGTGTGCGCTCTTCAGCATTGAATTCGGATTGACCGAAAGCTCTTCATCGAGGGAAGGTGCGGGCTACGCCGTTGCCGAAAGACGCGTAGCAGTCAGCGAAGGAGTGATTCTCCAGGCGGGGATGGAAACGTGAGCGAGACACGATCGATGGTTTGTCGAGGTTGCCGCTGCAAGATTTTGTGAGCAAATAGCGCGAACAAATAGCGCGGATGTTTTCGCGCAATAGAAGAGCGCGAAGAAGTCGAAATGCAGATGTCACGCATTGCGGGAATGGGTGTCAAGCGATGCAGTCAGCGAGGAAATGGTCAATGATGAATTGTTTGGCATTGGGCCATGTGTTACGAATAGATTTATTTGCATGGTTTTACGTCCCAAAAGCACGATGTTATTATGAGAGACGCCGTAGTGGAGGGCTCCTGAAATTTCGACCGCCTGGGGTTACTTAACGCACACTGACATCGCACAGCACACGGGCCTCAACATTTCGCCTCCATCGAAATGCAGCAGCCTCGGCCGGGATTGCATTCCGCCACCTTCGGATCTGCAGCCGAGTGCCATAACGACTACACCACCGGTGCTGGGCGTGTGTTAGGATTAGGGTGGATGTCTCTGTGAAACGCATAAGTGGGCGTCTTCTTAACGTGAACTAACCAGGAACGTCTTCAACGCCGTGGTGTTTGTCTTAGTGTGCAGCTGTTTGTCTTAGTGTGGATCTTATTATTACTTTGCTGCGGACACCGCAAATCTGGCGGGCTTGACCGGCAGTCGATGTCTGAACACCTGCTTCTTTGCAGTAAATCATCGTGAGCCAGTCGTCATGAGCGAATCAGTCCACTGCCTCACGTGAGAGTTAGGACAATACGTGGTGCCTCCAATAAAAAGAGTGGGAGACAGAGAGAGAGAGCGATGACTTTATTTGGCATCCTGTGAGTTACTGGGATGTGTTGTAAGTCTCGCCTACGTTTCGGCCGAGGGTTTTTGAGTCTCGGTGGCTTGCTTGGCCCCCTGGATAGCCTATAATTGATCTCCCAAGCAGGAGCTGAGCGGAACGGCTCCCCAGCACTCAGGAAGCTAGTCACCGGAGGCAGGGAGCCTTTGGTATTGTCCGATATTCGGGAATTCCCATTTATTTACTTGTTTATTTATTACCCTCAATCACCGAAGCATTATAGAGGGGAGCTGGCCACTAATATGAAAAAATACAAAGCAACGAAATAAACTATATATACATGAAACAGGACTAAAACAAATAACACCTCTGCTCGATGAAACACACAAAAAAAAAAAAACTGAAACGTAAGACATATAAAATAAAAGGAATGAACACAGTGAATGTGGTAATATTATACGGTACTAGCGGCAAAGTATACACGGAAATATAAATGCAAAAGAAAAAGAAAGGCCAGTATC
Organism: Hyalomma asiaticum; assembly: GCA_013339685.2. Taxonomy (NCBI): domain Eukaryota; kingdom Metazoa; phylum Arthropoda; class Arachnida; order Ixodida; family Ixodidae; genus Hyalomma; species Hyalomma asiaticum. The sequence continues at coordinate 100,611,062 of CM023485.1, read as the reverse complement.
ATGACACGTGTAGAAATAAAGTTGTAGGGAGGGGGAATAGATTAGACGATTATGGAGGGTTATCGTGAAATAGGTGAGCTGATAAAGAATGACAAATGATGAAGTGATGAGAAATGGAAACGATGTCACCTGGTAGCTGATTCCAAGCCTTCGATGTGAGCGGTATGAAGGAGCAATAAAGTGTGTTAGTGTTGCAGAAAGTTCCTTTAGCCTTGTATTTGTGATTAATCCGAGATGAATGATAAGTGGGAGGCGTATGCTATCGTACGTGATCTAAGGTGGCTTTATTGTGATGAAATTTTTTTTTAATGTTCGTGGCGAAATTCTCCATTCATTCCACCCAGAAGCTTTCTTTTGAAGCGTGAAAAGCCGGCGGTGGTGTGTTAAGTGTGTGCCTTTCTCTGCGTCCGTGTTTTGCTATTGCAGGCTTTATCCGTGTTTTGCTATAATGCAGGCTTTCCTTGCAATTAAGCTTTCTTTTACAGTGTAAGCTGCTATAGGCTCGTTGCAATGGCCGAATTAGGTGGCGACGCTGTCGGTAACCACTGTCGTTCACAATGTGAACAAGGAAATCTGTGCCTTGCGGATTTGAACGCAGCTGGATAGGAGCGAGCGCCTGCCCGAGCGACATTTCAGAGGCGACAAAATTAAGGCGTGTGTCAAGACGCATGATGAATTACCGCGACAGCAAAATAGAAAAAAAGAAAGAAACCGGTTGTAGCAATCCCGCTCGTACGAAGGGCTGTTGTCGTGGCCGCTATAGCTCAGTGGCAGAGCGCTGGTCTTGTAAACCAGCGGTCGTGAGTTCGATCCTCACTGGCGGCTGCAGAGAATTTTTTTAACGAGCTGAAAGTGTACTATTTCTTTCTTTCTTTCTTTCATTTATTTATTTTTTAGTTTGGTTACCTTGGCTGAATCAAACTGTACCGAAACATTAGGCTACGTTGAGAATAGATAACCAAAGCTTTCAAAAAAAAAAACATTGAGAACGTGTAATAATGTTACGTTACTGAGCATCCGCAGGCAACAGTGATAGCTTTTAAATCTACTATATTGGACATTTAAATAACCAGTTTTAATCTTACAGTTGTAAAACGTTCGCTTAGCGATATTAGGGAGGGGTCAACCTCCTCGGCTGGCCCATAAAGCTTTAGTAAGGTATGTATATTAGAAAAAGTTTTCCGCGTTTAGGTAGCCCAAGAAAGACTATCGTCATTAAAAACCAAACAGAAATAAAACTCACTAAACAAGGACGTGAACGACAAAATTAGCATCCACCCTTTCACAACACAAGGCTACAAGGAAATCTGAGAATTTCTAAGAAATCCGTATGGATTTGCTTGTAAATTTGAGATACGAAAGAGTGGATGCTAATTTTGCCTTTCATAAACGTTACTCCACCTTGCAAGTTTCCACGGATTCGTTTTCCATAAAAAAGAACACGTCAGTACTTGTACATGACAGATATGATGTCGGAGCAGAAGTTGAGTGAAAAACAGTACCAAATGCCAAAATAATGAGCGCAAATTACTGAAACTGAGGTAGGCGCGCACAGTATTGGATATGAGCGTGAGAGTCACACGTAAGAAAGAAAAACAGAAAGAAATATTGACCGATTCATTTATTGTGGTTCGGTTAAGGAAAAGAGCCAAAAGAAAGAAAGGAAGAAAGAGAGAGAAAGAAGGAAGAGAAAAAAAGAAAGAAAGAAAGAAAGAAAGAAAGAAAGAAAGAAAGAAAGAAAGAAAGAAAGAAAGAAAGAAAGAAAGAAAGAAAGAAAGAAAGAAAGAAAGGGAGACCACGTGTGCCTGATACCCACATTGGATGTGAGGGGGCAAGCTTAGCCAGTCCAGCTGTAGAGTTAATCTAAGGTCTATGCCAATCAACCAAAAGTACACCAAATGGCACGGTCCAGCGCCATTCAAGAGACTTATGTTAACATTGGCTTTGCGTTTTTTGTTTGTTGGTTTGCTTGTTGGTTTGTTTGTTCACGTAAATGCAACAAGGGGGAGGACGAGCCTGCCAGGTCTCGGGCCTACGTATGTAGTCCCCCAAGCGCTAGGCAATTGATGAACCATCACAGAATGTTTCGTGAGAGCGAAGTCCGGTCATGCCGTGTGGCGTGCGATCGTAAACTCACGCCGCAGTTGCCCGCCGAGTCGGGTACAACAGCAGATGTGTCTCTACGAGGAGCACGTAGAGCCCTTATACTGTAGTACCGCCCATGGAAGGTATCCGTAAGCTGCGGTGAAGGTATCATCGGGTCCATGAAACACGCCTGCTGCTCAGGTACGTGAGGATGTCATGGCATTCTTATCATTGCTATTTCTTACCTTTCTTTTTAACGTTTTTCTCATCGTCATTTTCCTCTTTACAAGCCTAAAACGGCAAAATGAACCGTTCCTGGAAGTGTACAGCTAGCAGCAGCAGGGCTACATACTGTCACTCTTGCTTTGCACCAGTCGGTGCATTCTTGAACACGTAACAGGGCAGCGCGAGAAAACCGCGAACGAAGAACTAAATCCAGTTCCACGGCTGTGAAAGCTCAGTGAACAGCTGATCGGGGACAGGCGTGCCAGGTTCGTTATCACTGTAACTAATATGTTGTTGTTGGCTGCGGGCAAGGGTGGCGGTAATATGTCGAGGGCAAGCACGGGACCTCCTTTACCTTCTGCGGAACTTGCGACTTTCTTTCTTTCTTTCTTTCTTTCTTTCTTTCTTTCTTTCTTTCTTTCTTTCTTTCTTTCTTTCTTTCTTTCTTTCTTTCTTTCTTTCTTTCTTTCTTTCTTTCTTTCGTGTCCTTCGCCTAATGACTATCACGTAGCCGTGTGGGCGATGTGTCAAGGGCCATAACGGGTCCGCTTCTCCATTCTGCGTGACAGCGGACACAGGGGACGGCAAGAGCTCCGCTGTTAAAAGGTACACCAAACAAGAGCGTTATGCGTCTGTCTGGTGTGTACTATACCTTTCTTCGTCCGTATTTCTTTTCTCGCGCTGCCTTGTTATGCTTTCAATAATGCACTTACTAGCAGCAGGGTGAATTCTCTTATCTAATACTGTGAAGAGAAAACAGATCCAGACATTTGCAGCATAGCTGTAATGATATATTCCGAGAAAAAAGGTTTAGCGTTTTAAAATGAGCAGATTATATCGATGAAGAGTTACTGTAGCGTGTTAATTCATTCCTTGTGCAGAACCCGTCCTCGCCTTCAGAAAGATCCCCTCCCAGCACCTCCCACCCCCTATTGCCAACAACACAACAACAAAAAAAAAAAGGCACGATACAATACCCCATTCATGCTACAGAGCCCATTATCTGATGACCTTATAATTTTTCTCCCTTTCACTACCAACTGCGTGTCACTGGATGGCCATGATTCAGCCATAATTCACCTCATTCTGCGCATGTGCTCAAGCAGGTCGTTCAATATCGACGAAGTGAAAGCGTACCATACGTCACACGTCACAGCCAACTATCTAGAGTGAACAGAACGGCGTGGAGATCAAATGAAACGTTTCCTTTCACATTTTCCCTGCATTTCACGTAATTGCAGATAAAGCGTTCAACACAATTTCGTCTATTATGTTGACTTCGGGATTGGTTGAGTTTTATTTGTACTGCCGGGAATGATATAACGATGAACTACTAAAAGTGGAGGAGGAGGAGGAGAAAGGAGGGAGGGAAGACAGGGAGGTTAGCCAGTGCTGAGACCGGCTGGCTACCCTGTGCAGGGGAAGTGGGGTGAGGGGAATGAAAGATAACAGAAAGGAGACACGACAAGAGAAAAGAAAAGGACAGAGAGAAAAAAAAAACACGCACTGAAAAAGAAAGGAAACGCGACACTGCTTAGAGTCTGTCCTTTAGACCGCTCGTCCTTAAAAATCGTAACAGCGCGTTCAGCGCTTTCCGTGCTGACGATGGTCCTGGCCAGTGTCCCAAAACTCGTTGCTCGGACAAAGGGCGGCTGTCAAGTCTGTCTAGAGCAGAGGTAAGTTCTTTCCTAGGGCCACTGTAACGGGGACACTCACAAAGAAGATGACGTATCGTTTCGTCGCAGCCGCAGTTCTCACACTTAGGGTCGTTCGTCATTCCAATGAGAAATGAGTAGGCCTTCGTGAAGGCAACCCCAAGCCACAGGCGACACAAAAGCGTCTCCTCAGCGCGAGGTATTCCTGACGGAAGGTGGAACTGAAGGTCCGGGTGCAAACTGTGGACACGAGCATTGGTGAATTCTGATGAATTCCACTGTGCACGTGTAAGTTCACGTGCTAGGGATTGAAGCCTTGCGGATGCGTCGGTCCTGGAGTACGGTATTCCTCTACAGTGGTTATCATCGTGGGCAGATCGGGCGCATTCATCAGCGAGGTCATTGCCGCTGATCCCACAGTGACCCGGTATCCACTGGTACGTGATGTCGTGTCCTTGCTCGACTGCATGGTGATGAAGAATTCTTATGTCAGCAACTAATTGCTCGTGAGGTCCATGACGAAATGGTGATATAAGGGACTGAAGAGCTGCTTTGGAGTCGGTGAATATTGACCATGCATGGGAAGGTTCTGCAATTATGACCTCTACCGCAGCATGAATGGCGGCGAGTTCTGCAGCCGTCGAAGTTGTAAAATGGGACGTCTTGAATCGTATGGTGACGGATTTTGCTGGAATGACCACTGCTCCTGTGGAGCTTACAGAGGAAACTGACCCATCCGTATAAACGTGAAGGCGTCCTCTGTGTTTCTCATGCAGGAACATTAGGGTGGCTTGTTGTAAAGCTATAGATGACAAGTGGCTTTTCTTTTTGATTCCGGGAATGGTCAGGAGCGCTTCGAGGGGATGAAGACACCACAATGGTAATGATGGCCTTGCTGGAGGCGTGAAACTCGATGGCAGGACAGCACGATGAGCAGCAATAATGGCGCTGAATTCGGAGTCTGGCCTTGAAACGGAAAGAGACGCTAGGTGGTGCGATGGAATTCGAGCAAGATGCCTTATGTGTACTCGTAGGGCATCCACACGAAGGTATGTCATGATTGGGTGATCACGTGCGACGACTACAGTCGCTGCTGTTGATGCACATTTCGGCAGTCCAAGACATATTCTCAAAGCTTGGGCTTGAAGCGACTGGAGAACGCGCACGTTAGTTTTACGTATTCCGCCCAGCACTGGTAGGCTATAGCGCATGCATCCAAGGAACAACGCTGTGTAAAGCTGGAGCATGCTCGTACAGATGCACCCCACGATTTTCCCGCAAGGAACCTGAGCACATGGGTGATATGGTTAGCTTCCTTTTCATATAGGCGATGTGAGGGCTCCAAGACAGGTCCGTCGATTATTACTCCCAGGAATCGGTGGTCTTCTCACACTTGACAGCCTGTCCGTTAATTCTAATTACGTGCTCTAGTAGGGATAGCCGCAGCACAGAGCAGTGCACAAGAATAAAAGGGTATCTGCTGTCCCGCCTGAAGGAGGGGCAGCAGATACCCTTCGACTGTTGCAAGAGCTGCGCGCCGGGATGATTAGCAATTGCCAGTGAGCGCCCTTGTTATCAGCAAGGGCAGAGGTTTATCCAGAATTCCGATTTTTGGTGGTGTTACTTATAGTGTAACCAGTAGGCGGGAGTGTGTGGATACCAAGTCGTTGGTCATCTGGAAGAATCTCGGAGGGGGTGGGGGGGTTGAGGTGAGGTGTAAACCCCTGAGCAAGAGCATGTTTTATTGTTGGTATGGTCGGACGACAGCTGTACAGAATAACGTCTCAGCTAGCTGGCAAAAAGTTTACTTCGTTCAAACCCACGTTGGTTCACAGAACATCGGGACACGGGGCGATATGCCGACGGCAGTCTTCATGCTCTGCGTGTTCCTGTTATTTCAACGATACTTGTGCGTATGGTGCTCTACGGAGCAAACAGCGGAAGGCGCAGCCCAGGACGAAGAACGAGCAAAAGCCTACCTAGACGAGATCGATGACATTCTGGCCCAAATTTGCTACAACAATAACGTTGCCGAGTGGAACTACGAGACAAACGTCAACGATGAGAACGACAGAAAAAGAGTGAGTACGCGCATTTCAAAAAAAAAAAGAAAGAAAAATGGGACCTAAGGGAACAATGAAAAAATTCTATGACAATGCACAAATAGGTTAAATAAATGATTGCTGATGCATAAACACGGAACAATTTGCATGGAAAGAGAGTCGAACAGACAAGAACGATGAAAGTGAAATTATTCTTTTGTTTCCCTTAATTTTTATGTATGCAATGGCGTATATAAAAATATATAGACGGTTTCGCCAGCGCTTGCCGTTCTCTGGCAACATTGTGCGTTCACCGGAAACGTGCCCTAGAAAACTTCCTGTTTACCTTGCTTTCGCGTGGTTTCAGCGTGCGTCGGTGGCCGCGGCTGCTTGTGTTCCGCTGATAGAATTATTGTGATGAAGCGCTCGCGACTCGGGCGCTGTTGTGTGGTGCCAGGATGCAGTCTGCGGTCCGCAACTAATTTGCTATCGCAAATCAGAACGTTATGTTTCGCGACAGATGAGCGAAAAGAGCCCAGCGACCAGGCGAGAAAGCTGGAATCCCACAAAGAGCGCGCAGATTTCTTCTGCCCAGTTCATCAAAGGCAAATAAAGCTCTAATGGCACAGAGGCGATACGCAGATGTTAGTCTAAGGTCCCTAATTACAAGGTACACGTCGGACGCCGTCCCATTCCAGCCCACGACAGACAGTCGCGCTGACGCCTGAAGTGGATAGCAAAACGTGAAAGCTGCCCAAGGCCAAAAATCCATCGTAAAGGTGTTTCTTGTAGTTGGAGCCTTATCAGTGATGTGTACTGTTCGAAGTAGCACTCGGGACACCAAAGCAGCCGCGTTCATCAAGAATCGCCGCACAGTATACGTCGCGGTGCCCACGTTTTGTTGCCGTGCGTTTGCTTTTTTTCTTTTTATGAGAGCGACGCCTGCGAGTGGTTTGGCGTCGGTGCGAGCAACTGACTCATCGCCTATCGTGTTGCCGCCAATGAACATAGTCGCACCCTAGCTAATTATCTTTCGGTGTGAGCTTGGACTATAGATGTAGGCAGGTTAACTTGAAAGTGTGGTTCGTAAATAGTGTACTCGTAAGGAAACCATAGTATTTTGCGTTACTCAGCCACACCTGACTTCATTATATAATGAGTACGTTGCATATGATTTCAGACGCACCGAACACATTAGACCGATACCGATCGGCGCCGATCTCTCGGATCAAAAAGTACGCGGTGTGGCACAAGCACACCAATATATAACGTTTAATGTTCCATCGTGATGTGTGCCTATACCAAACCTTTGCGTTTGTCAACTAGCCCGTTTTCGGCAGCTTAGAACATGTGTGATAAAACGTAGGTTACGTGCTTATGCGATGTGGCGTTCCGTATACAACTCCACCCGGCCCTTATGTGAAAACAGATGATCATTATTACGACCTTTTCAAATGGTCACAGTAAAGTTTTTAAGTTGTCATGGTAAAGTTAGCCATCGGTTTAACCTGTGATTTTAAGAAAACTAGGCATGCTCCATCACAGCCGACTTGCTCTCCGCTTGTTGCCTTTAATTGTAATTTTATTGCTGTTTAACAGGCTTGTTCTAAAACGGGACAATCTTGCTTACCTTTCGCAAGAATTCTGCAGTTAGCATAACTTTGCTCAGCAACATCGGCTGACATGCAGTCACACAGATCGTTTGTCAATTCATCGTGTAGCTGCCTTCCAGCCTATCCAGCCCTTCTCTCCTCAGGCAACTCTCCTCTGCAGTTTATGCTTGTAGCTCTCTCGTGCGACGTCGTCGACCCCCTTCATGTAGTCGCTAGACATCGCTCTAAACACATTTGAACGAATGCGCCAGATTTATTTGAGCAACAAACTCAAATGCACCAGAGGCAAACACCGTCGAGTCCATTGAAAATGTATTACCGGAAGTGCCGCACCGGAAGTCTTCATGGGCACACCGTTCGGCGCATTCCTGTTGTTTACAAACAGCGAACCCGTCTATAGCTTAATTTTAAATAATAGACTGAACAGCGCGTTCAAACCAAAACCGAAACGGGTAGATGCTTCGTAGGCAGCGTCTACCCGTTTCGTACGTAGCGGGTATGCAGCGTATGCGATGACGTCACAGCCTCCCCACCGATCTGGTGCCCGAAGAATGAAAGTGGCGATGTCATCCGAGGATGTATTAACTTATGACAGCTTTTAGCTTTTCTTAACTTGACAGCGACGATTTGAGTTCTGAAGTATCGTCGTTTTGCTCTTCACCACCAGCCTGCTCGGGCAGGCAGCGTTGAAGGTAATGACGTCAAAAACACAGGGTGGCTCGCATGGAAATACGCTAAAAAAATTTTAAATTCATTTTTAGGAAATCTAAATTACTTTCAATCACCTGTCTTGGCATATATTATTACAGTACACAGGAGAACATACATCGAAAACTTCATTGAGGTCCGTGAACACTGACAAATCGCCGGAGTTGCCCTTTAAAAAAAGGCCAACACAGCAGACCTCCCACATTTGTGATGCAGAGGTGATGAACTGCATCAGGTCCCGAACGCGCGTATGAGCAGTGATCCCAACCTGCACTGTTAAGAAATGCTGTGAAAAAGAAAAAAAGAACATCTAGTAGCTAGGTACCCCCCAATGACTGTCGGTACGGAAATTACTGACGCAGTTTTAACAGATATATACCCACCCATGCTCTTTGTATATATATACCCGGTGTATACCCATGAGTGGGCATATACCGGCAACGTCGGCAGCACCATGGCGACCAAATGGTAGCTCATATGGTACGACCCCACGTTGGAAATCATGGCACAGCAGAGGCCTCTTTTGACTTTTCTTTTATGGAGGTAAAATGCATGGTGCTGTGCACCGATGTGCGTGTCGTAAACGCCGTTTGTTGATTGACGTATTCATACGGGATCGACCAAAGTTGGTCAAAAGCACGCTAATTGATTGTAAAACGTATGTATAGGACAGACCCGTAGCCAGGAAATTTTTTCGGGGAGGGCCCACTTCCTGAAGGCCTTGACTGCTCGAGAAAAACATCTATTTTCATTCTTTATTTTCGGCAAAAATCTTCGGTACGTATAATAAGTGCATTTTAAAGTGCAGCGTTATTAAGAGGCTTAAATGTTATATTATTAGCACTACACGATGTTATTAACACTTCCCGCCCAACCAAAATTTCGGGAGGGGCCCGAGCCCCTAGGGCCCTCTCCAGGGCTACGGGCCTGGTATAGGGGATATTCATAATGCATTGTGATCTGGTAACAATGGGTGCGCCCGCCATGTTCTTCGGGGCGCAATCGCAGAATCATCTGCTATCGCTGGCATTTGGAGAGGCTGGGAGGCTGTCACTGATGATGCCTTCGGGCCAAGAAAACGCAGCAGTTTCCTGCGTCGCCGAGCTATGAACTCGCTACTAAAAAAGGTTTCATTTGGTATCCTCATTATCATTAAAACAGGTCCATTTTTTTCAACCTCATGCTCTCATCTCACTTTATCATACTTACGTTAACACCGATTTATCATACTGTTTGTCATCTTGGGGTGATGACAAACAGTATGACACACAGTGATGACAAACCACCCCAACGTCTTCAAAAACCAGGCGATAAAACTAAGACATTACCCAATTCCGTTCCCATTCTTTACCTATCAACGTCTTGGCATCTTGCCCATTCAACAGTTTTATCATACGTTGTCGCCCATCGCATACCGCTTCAATCATCCTGAAATATCATTAGACTGTATTCTTTTCCATACCCTTGTCAACAAGAATAATACCAGGTTTTCAGAGCGTAATAACCTCTTATCTAAAATCATCGTAATAATCTCTTACCTAAAATCAGATTTAACTATGGCGGGTTTACAGCACGCTTCTACGGTATTTATCTTTGGAATCGTATACCTCTTCATGTCAAGTCATTTCGTTCACTGTCATCCTTTAAGTACAACATTAAAAACATACTGTTAAACGAGCCTTGTGTTCATTGTAATATATTTTCATCACTTCATTCTTTTGTATTCCTTCTTATATGCATTTTTGTGTTCTAGTATTGTCTAATGTGCTATGCTAAATATGCAACTTTTCTATTTTACGATATTCTTATGTATTAAATGCATTTTTAAATTTTTTGCACTTTTCAGCTTTTGCTGCTGCTACTTACATTTCATGTCCCCCACTAATGATAGGAGGTTCCCCGGACAGTTTCTCACTTTGGGACCTCCTGATCCTGCATGTAACCTCGTTTTTTTTTTTTTTGTACATGCTATAACATAAAACTTGACTTGAAAGTGGCAGGAGCTCACAGTGCTGCCAAATGTCGACGAGAATACAATAACGAAGTCTTGCTCTCTTTAATGCCCATTAATGGCACCTACTACAGCCGCACTGCTTCGCAAGGGGAATAGTAGGCCGAAATTTCTTCTTTTGCGACGCGTGCTTCTGATCAAAGGTAAGCGTTTGAGGAAATTCTTGTTTGTTGAGAAGGCCCGAGTGTAAAGTGGGCCCGAGAACTTGTTTCTGTACTTAATGCACGATGTCAACGGGCTCAAACCACGATTCTTATTGAATTTCCTTCTCCGTAATTGAAACTTTGCCACATTAGCAAGTAATTTTGAGAAACCGCACTTTCGAAAAGCGGTGCGGGGTAGGTCGCCGCTGAATCCGCCACACTTTCAGGTGGAGCAGAGTCTCAATTCAAGTGATCTGAACAAGCAGTTGTGGAGGAACATCACTCAGTTTAAATGGACTTCGTTTAAGGACCCCACTACCAGGAGGGTGTTCAAGCTGCTCTCAATTATTGATACGGCCATTCTGCCTCAGGACAAGCAGAACGAAGTAAAACATTTCTTTTTTCCTTATAAAAAAATATTTCACTTTCGCTATGTGTAAGGCAGGAGAGCATGAAAAAGTTGTTTTTCTGCAATCTCAATTGCACTCAAGGTCAGCTAGTCAGCTCAGGAGTGTGTTAATTTGAGTACAAATGAGACAAATTCAGTTATGATAATGCAGGCACAAATATGTGTTCAGCATTGAATCGGAAGTGGCATTTCAGGTTGAAAATAAATGTATCAGTAGTTCCTCAAGACATTAGTCAGCCTATCAAAGAAGAGAGAGAAGACAGAGACGAAAGGGAAAGGCAGAGAAGTTAAGTGGTGCTCACTTCTCTGCCTTTCCCTTTCGTCATCTGTCTTCTTGGTTTTTGATTTGCTACGCTGCACTTAGGTGTGTGTGTGTGTGTGGGCGGGGGGCATGGCGAGAGAAAGGAATAATGGATAAGATAGGAAAAATAAATAACGCCATGAATGAAATATAGCAAAGGGACCGTTAATGTGAATGCACAAACCACTAGCACGCGTGAATAGTACACAGGCGTTCGCGAAGTCCTGCCGATGTCGTGGGGCACAACACAGGCCCTTTGCGGCGCGCAGGCCAATGTCCAAGGTTTCTGCAGAAAGTAGTGTTACGCCAAGGCGCCGAAGTATAGCTCCGAGGGCACTCTGTCGAGCTGTATAGGTTGCGAAGGAGCAAACTCAGTGTCTCCTCGTAGCCGCAGAACGACTACGAGGAAACATATTACGCTGTTCGTCGCTCTTATGTCAAACGAGTAGGCAGCCCGACAAGATACTGCCGCGACGCGCCTTTATGCGCAGCTCGTTTCGGTCTGACCTGACAAAACAGCTGTATTTCCTGCGCGTCCTGTGCGCTAGGTTCCCATGTTTGAGCTTTGATTCAATGACGAATATCTCAAATTACGGACAGCTTCCTTATTCCTTGAAATGGTTATGCCATAAATGGTTACGCCGTAGCAATTGTCACGTAAAGGTCGCCCTCGCGTTGACAGGTAAAAGGTTCATCAGATTTTTTACCTGTAACTTATAGTAAGTATGTGAGGGTGCGTTACTGTGATAGCGATTTCAATTTTTCAAAAGCTATAACATCTGAGAAAACAGTTCTCTGTATGTATGCGAAGGCTGACGTCAAAGCTGGAATAAAAACTGTCACAAAATACCGGCCCAGGAGCTCTCTGGGAGCGTATGCTAATGCGTTAATGTATGATGAGAGGCAAAATATGTTATAAATACGATGCGAGCACTTATGTCCACAAAAACGTCAGTAGTTCCGCCGCACTTTTATTCTGTTCAGCAGTGAACCATGATCCCACTAACTATCACATTCAATCAGCATTCTACGG
>CM023485.1:100565009-100598737 GCA_013339685.2 Hyalomma asiaticum | reverse complement strand
ATTTGAGCATGATCTGTACAGGTCATCATAGGCACATTGAGGCTCCACCGTGGCAACACATGTTATCAAGTACAAATCAGTTGAGGGAAAGGACTTGGCATTCGAGGTCTCGCTCGTGTGTTGGCACTTCGAACATAAGCTTACCCAGAAGTCGGACAGCCGCTTCTGTCCTTGAGATATATTGCTGTGAAAACGACAATTAGCCAGTGCCTGCCTATGCCACTGGGCTGAATTTAGCAGTATTACGTCTGAAAAGATGGGGTTCACACTTAAAAGCTCTGTGCCCTCGTACAATACATCGCCTAGCTGCATATTCCGTAGTAGCCGGAATCAAAACCAGTGCTGTATATACCTTATCAAAGGCGTAGCCGCGGTCAATATGAAAAGAGTTTCTTGAACTGCGCTACCTTCAGTGCACTCAAGAACTGATTGCGCTATGTTTATAATCGCCTGTATAGAATGTCCTCGTATTCCACACTTTTGGCGGTCGCCCACTAGCTTAGTGCTAACAATTTGCAGCATATTTTTGCCTAATTTAGGGAACACTTTATAATCAAAGTTGCATAGCAGGACCGACCTTCACCCATTTACTCTTCTTTAGGCTTCGACGCGGGTACTTTTTGGTGTTAAGTTTGTGCAGCCTTGATAGAAAGAATCGGGAGGTTTGCTACGTTCATAGGCCTTTTATAAAGCAATTCAGGAAAACGAAGTAGCCCTTCCAGTACTGCACAGAACTTCGGACTAAGGCCCTCTCCGCCAGATGTTTTGTTTCTCTGAAGAGTTTCGATTGCATACTTAATTTCCGCCTTGGTTATGAGCATATGCACGATAAGTCGATCATCACCTTGCAAGTGTGGCGTAAGGCCCATAAACTGATGGGTTTTTTTTTCTTCTCCACCATCCTGATCCCTAGCAGCCGTAAATACATTTTTGCAACGGTCCCCAAATGCTTCTGTCATTTGCGTGCCGCTTGTAGCAACGTGTAAATGTGGCCAGCACAAGTATTATGGAAAGAGCTCGTGTTGTCACCTTGTCTTTCCTTCGTCTTCGTCCCCGTTTGCGCTGTAAGCTGGTCAATATGAATTATCACCAACTCGCCCAGATTTCCGTTCTCGCTCAGTTTATGGAAAGAGCTAAAAACAACTACAGGTAACAACAGGTCGCCTTATGCAGATTCCTCTAAATATGAATAGTCCTGTGAAGATTAAGTGTTTATGTTAAGCTTACTGAAAGCGCTTGCTATGAACGCAGTTAATGTACTTCATGGTGTACGCATTGGGTCAATAAAGCATGGTTTCCGATCTTTTTTGTTTGTGTTTTCGGATGCGTATGAGTTTTCGGTTCTCTCAGTTTGGGTTTTGGACATGACATATGTGATCGCGCGGTGACATCGGTTGACGCGATGGAGCATTCGTGCTGTTACGTTATTACTGTTACGACCTATCCCCTCTCAATGTGAACGCAGCGGGATAAGCAACGGACGAGTTGATGCTGTGTTGACACAGGCACCGGCTTGACAGCGGGACAGTTCGATCGTGTCTCGGTCGCGATGTTCTTTCAAAGGAATTCCTCTGCTAGGTTGTGCGTCAAAAGGTCTACCTGAGCCCGAAAGAATGAATCATGCTTAACACGTGCGTACATTGAGTATCGCGCACGGACCGCTCGGGCACGGTGGTAATCGACAAGGCCCCACTGACCACGCCTGGTGCGCTGGTTCTCGTAGCCAGGCATGTGGTCCCTCGAGGTCTTGCGGAGAGTGAATTTCCCAGACGCTCACCGTTTCACTTTGTAAGGTTCTATCGTCGAGCGTAACAAAACGTTTCCTTCGAAAGACATATGATAAACCAACTATGACAGAAAACGGAACTGCTGCCATCTATGAACGCTCATTCCAGTTTATTTTCTCCCCGTAGCCTTCGAGATTGAGGCGCCTCTATGCGCCGTTTCGAAGGTTGTGTGTTTACATATGCTGCTCCCAGATTAAGACCGGTTACTATCGCCAAGGGTAGCCAGCAACTCACTAGCTAGCAAGATGGCGGTGATTACGGAGGAACGCCCCTCCAATGCACGGGCACTATGAGGAGGTTGTTCTCTAGAGTCAGTGTCCGCGATGGCCGTAGACTGTCGTGCACCAAACTGATGTCAGGGGAACCCCAGGAGGAGGGTTAGCAGACGACAAACTGGCCACCGCTCCCTTGTTCGGCAGTATTAGCCTGGTTGTTTACGTGTTGGCAAGAAAGAAGAACCGCGACTTTGCATATTTCCTGCATTAGCGAACAAACAGGTCCCTTGGTCACAATATCAATCTTATCCTTTCTTGCGAGACTCCACCTTTTAGTGAAAACACGCGGTGAAGCAGGCAAGGCAAGCCATGCACGTCAATAGAACGATCGCTCACAGCGTACGTATTCCAGCTCCGTGGGGTTTTCTGAAGCCACGTAGGTGATTGAGGTGTTAATGTCTTACCTTTTATGTTGAAATTAACGCTCTTTTGTTTGTGCGTAACATCCGTCAGTGTTTTTGTAGTGTGTGAGCCGTGAACTCGTGGTGTCCATCCATTCTTATAATTGAATAGTGCAGGGCGTTCGTAATATATTGATGATACTTTCAAACAAGATGCTTTTTTAGTTTGTCACAAGCGCTAATTGTTATATATCAGCGTTAACACATTCGCTTCCACAGCCGGCGTTACGTAAGGCCTTGCGCCGGAGCGTTCGTTAACACGCACATACTCGGTGCCCGGTCTCGATGCTGCGCCAGCCGCCTAAAAAGCTATTTTTCTTGTTTTTATACCTTGTTGACTGACGGCAGCACACCTATTTTCTTGTTTGGTATTTGCGCACCAGAGGGCATACACGTCCGTAGTTTTGAAAAGAAACGTTGTTCAAAAGAAAGTTTGCCGCGTCCTGGCAGATTTCTCTCGCTGTAAACACGGCGACGTACGTGAAAACGACGCGCGTCAGAGGAGAAAATCCTGTGGATTATTTTTGACAATGACGCCGGAATCTGCCATATCGAGGACGAGGCTTTTTCACTGGACCTAGAGGACTGTGAAAGCACCGAAAGTGAGCCGCTTATTTCGAGTGTGATAGGCACAAGACGAGATCTCACGTCCCCTCCTGTTGAACATTATCAAGTTCGGAGTTCCTTTTGGGTGTACATTGCCCGGGTGCTGCTTAAAGTGCAGTCATGGGCTCAAACCGCACTGCTGTGTTTATTGAAGGAACTTCACCTGTATCGTCAGAGCCAACGTTGGTCCGAACGGCTTCGTTGTTGAGGAATTTTTCGAGTTTCCGGAAAGCATGTGTGCGCATGCAAATGACCGGAAAGTTTAACGACACTGTGAAGTGCTTTCGCTTTGACAAAGGAATAACTCGGCGTTCCTGAGCGCGTAAGTAAATGCATGATGGCGGTGCAACATGGTTTGAAACCATCGTTGTTGTCGTCTCAGTAACCATCGTCACAACCAACATGCGGTTCCGTGCAGCAGTGCTACAACGTCGCTCGGTACGGTTCACTGCTGCGGCAAGCACGTCTCCAAGGCTCTTTACGCACCTCGTAGTGCCGTCCAGTTCCCACCTTAATTATAGTCCATGCGGTTTTCTGTAGCGAGCCCAGGAGATCGCGAAGTATCGTTGTTGCACGATCGCGGAGCTGGAATATAACTTTTGATATCGCGTCAAATAAAGAGGCATTGAGCGTTTAGCACTCTCTGTGATTTCGGCATGTATACTGGTATGATATGCATTTCAGTGCATCTAGTGACTTCATCCGGTGAAAGCGGCACGGGGCGCAAGCCCGCGCGTTCTATTTTTCTCTGCTCTAGCAGACACTTTATAGAAGGATCGACCCTCCTCCGGACCGCCATCATGGATCGACAAGTTAGACCGTGGGCATTACTTCGAATCCCGGCCTGCATCACACGGGCTGCATTTCGATGGAGGCGAAATGTCGAGGCCCGTGTGATGTGCGATGTCAGTGCACGTTAAAGAACCCCAGGTGGTCGAAATTTCCGGAGACCTCCACTACGGCGTCTCTCATAATCAGAGCTGGTCTTGGGACTTCAACGCCACAAATCAATCAATCGTGGGCATTACCAACATTAACTCTGTGAAGAAATCACTCCAGCAGCCATTCCCAGAAGCAAAAAAGACGACGCCACGTCCCTCACGTCCTGTCGACAGTGTCAATGAGGAGTGCCGCTTCTGCTAGTGGTTTCAAGGAATTGATTGATTTCTGGGGTGTTACGTCCCAAAACCGCGATATGATTATGAGGCGCCGTAGCGGAGGGCTCCGGAAATTTCGACCATCTGGGATCCTTTAAACTGCGCTGACATCACACAGTACACAGGCCTCGACATTTAGCCTCCACCTGATGCAGCCGCCGCGGCCTGGATTCGATCCCGCGGCCTTTGGATCAGCAGCCGAGCGACACAGCCACTACACCGCCTTGGCGGGTCCGTTAAACGTCGAAACAGTGACAGTACGGTATTACCGTACTTAACGTACGGTAAACCGGCTAAAAGTCTGCTGTAGCATACTGCTGCACACTAGCTCAACGTCATTTTACCGTTCTTCTGAGCTCCCCGCTTACCCGTAGCCATGTACAAGTTTATACATACAGTAGAAGTAAACAGTAAACAGAAGTTTAGTGTTTACTGCTACGTCCATTCATGTTTCCTGCCGTACCAACTCCTACGGTCCAACGGTTCGAGATCCAAACAGACGCTGCTGAATATTTGCAACCCCACGCAACATTATCAGGCTGTAATTGTAATTATAATCAGTTACTTTTCACAGTTCAATAACCACAACTGTAATCGGTTACTTTCTTTCAGCAACGCGCGCAAGTCTGTCCGTGTATTAACTGTTATACACGCCTATGTAACCTGAAAATGGTCTCATTATGATCAATTTTCGAGCAACAAGCCAACTGGTGCACTTGTACGTCCCGCTTGTGTCGCGGAGCCCATTTCTTCCTTCCTTCGCCGAAATCTGTTAAATGCTCCTTAGTTCCTTCACGAATGTTAGTACCGGTTCAGTGCGGCACGTTCTTTTCCAAGAAAAGAAAGAAAAAAGAAAGGAAAGAAAGAAAGAAGAAAGAAGAAAGAAAGAAAGAAAGAAAGAAAGAAAGAAAGAAAGAAAGAAAGAAAGAAAGAAAGAAAGAAAGAAAGAAAGAAAGAAAGAAAGAAAGAAAGAAAGCAAAACTGCCATTTGTCCTGGCGCCCTAGCGTAACCGTCGACTAAAGCACAATGCGCATTGTGCCTTCCAGTGGAAAAAAAAGAAAGAAAAAACTGCCAAATAAATCTAGTTTGAATAGAACAATGACAATTTTTCCTTTGTTTGTTTTACATGGGCACGTAACGTCTAAATCTTCGCCACGTCCTTTCGCGAGCGCACTGCCGCATAACCCGGAGAAAATGGCCCACAATACAACTGTTCCCGCTGCAGCAGCAGCTGCAAGAAAGCCGCAAGCTGCAAGAAAGTATCAATTTAAAAAAAAAGAGCGCCGAAACATCGAACTCTTTTGCAAGCAAGCGCTTACACCACAGAATCTGCGTGTTAGAAGACATCGAAAACCATGCTAGTCGATTTATTTCCCACAACTACAAGCACCAGTCCTGATAACTGAAATAAAAGGCAACCTTTCCCTTTCAGCACTAAGTAGCCGACGTGACGTAGCATTCACGTGCTTACTCCATAGGTACGCCTGCCAAATGGAGCCATGAAACTTGCCACTGGAACGTGCGTCTAGACACTTATTATTATTATTATTATTATTATTATTATTATTATTATTATTATTATTATTATTATTATTATTATTATTATTATTATTATTTCTCATGTATAAACTAGACTGCCTCTGCATATCCGGTACATGAGTACTCGATGTAAACGAGAGGGGCACACTTACAAAATTACACTTACAAAAAATTAGTTGAACGTTTCGGCCGTGGCACGGTCATTGTCAGAATGAACCGGGGTGCAAGCGCACATTTGTGGGCTCCCACATTAGGGCAATGTCAAAAGTACAGAGGCAGCCTCTACAGTCGAAAGTGCGTGGCACTTTAACACCTGGCACTGACTTATGCACGTGTGCATGCCTATATACGGCTGGCGACTGCGCATGCGCCTCGGTTCACTCATACTAACACTTTGCAATGGTCGAAATGTCAGCCATTAAGTATGCGGTTTTCGTAACTGTGCCGCCATCATTTCTGCAACGTGTACACTGCGCAGCGCTTGACCCGAGCGACTTTTTTTTTTTTTTCACCTGCGCTGCCACCTTATAACTACAATAATTACAGGTCAGACTCGGCTCGGATAGAACTGACTTCATTTGTTCTTCATAACGGGCATCAAACACTGACAGTATACGTGGGAAACTTCCATCATCACCTTCAGTCACGCGTGCACACGTTTGTGTGCGCAAATTGTGCTTGGCAATTTTGACAGATAGACATGTTGGGGACAGTTTACATTTCCTCGCGATACCAAGGAAATGTGCAGCGCCTGCAGCCATGGAAGCCGACAGTAGATCCGGATGGAGGCCGGCGCTTCGTGCGCCACAAGTGAAGGCTGGGTGATCAGGTGCGTGTCAGATGCTGTTACAATGCGACTCCTTCGCCTTCATGGCATATTAGGACACGGCGTCTGAGATCAGCTCCAGCATGGCGCCGTTGCGGGAGCTGATTTCGGAGGCAAGTATTAGGAGAAGCCGGCTTGGGGACCGCAGCGCTCGGCTGCGGCGCACAAAAAGAAAAAAATAGGTGCCGTCTACCACGGTGCCCGACTTTTAGGTCGTTCATAACTTACAAAAAAAGAAGAAAAGCTAGCGCATGAGTAGTTCTCTTCTTCAACGGTGGACAAAGCGACGGAGTTTTATCACGCACGTAGTAGTGGGGCACAAATGGCATTGTGGTTCACTTCCAAGTAGTAGTATTTACAATAACAGTGTTCTATCAGGACGGAGAAGAAGCCGTATTCCTGGACAGCTTCCCAATGGACAAAAGCATGGCAAAGGCTTCTCTTTTATTTTATTTTCTTCTTTGTTATTGTACTGAAGCTCAGGATAATTGTCAATGGTCTCGCGCAATAGCGTTTTCATTGTCTTTTGAGGTGTTCTATGCACCATAAGGTTAAACGCACCGTCCGCACTGTGTCATACGCATTTCTATTGTACCCGGGGTATCTTTGTCTCTTATACGAAAGGTTTGTTTCCATCGAGCAAACTCGTTCTACGGCCTGCCCACAGAGGAGCAACCATGCTGCTCGTCTCGCTCATCTTCATCGTTCTTCCACAGTGCATACTAGGCGCCGGCGTTACGTACCCTGGTGGAACTGGTAATGCCATTCGGTACCCTGGCTACGGATTTCACTTCCCGTACGAAGAAAACCCTCGGCATTTCCACGAACAACTCCTCAAAGACGTAAGCGGATTTGCACGGTATTCTCGTCCTTGTACGGTCCCGCACGCTTTTGTCCAATACACAAATGCAAGCGAACTTAAAAAGGGCACCGGCCCCGCCACGATGGTCTAGTAGTATCTGGCTGCTTACCCGAAGGTCGCGGAATCGAATCCCGGCCGCTGCGACTGCATTTCGATGGAAGCGAAATGTTGAGGCCCGCGTACTGTGCGGTGTCGGTGCACGTTGAAGAACCTAAGGTTGTCGAAATTTCTCGAGACCTCCGCTACACTCTTAGCACGGTAACCTTTAGTTTATTTTACAGGTACACGAAAATGTGAAAATATGCTCCTTTATAGAGGTTAAAGTGATTTTAACCTTTATAAAGGAGCATATTTTCACATTTTTGTGTGCCTATAAGATAAACTAAACGTTACCGTGCTAAGAGTGTACGGCGTCTCTATACAGACTTCCTTGTAGAGAAGCCGGGAAATCCATATGGATTTCCCTGTAGCTTCGTGCTACAAACGGGTGGATGCTAATTTTCCCTTAATTAAATTCCCATTGTCGTGCGCAAAATGCCACATCGGGTAGTCGGACAGGGGCGTAAGCGTTAGACTAAAAGAGCACGAGAACAGAAGGAGGTACAACGAGCCGACTCACGTGGGACTACACGCTGCTGCCCATTCGGTCGTATTGCACAGTGCAGAGACACATGATATCACGGGGGTAACCGGCTTGATCACACATGCATACTGCGTTATTTAAAAAAAAATTAGTGAAGTTTGCAATAGTAGCGCTAGGCCTGCGAAGTTGATGGGCGCTAGGGTAGTGTTGGTTTGTCTCCGGCACACCCGCATCTCTTCGTGGTCCGAGGCCTCGGGAAACGCCTCGAAAAGCACTGCGAGGCCCAGCGGACACTTAGTGTTTCCGCAGAGAGCGCAGCGTAAAGACGTTTGCATCGAACCACAGACGGAGGCAGACGCGGAACGCGTGTCCGCGGCTTGACGCAGTCCCACCTCTTTGCTGTACCACGTACATTATGCGTTTGTGCATAGCTTTGCCACGGCCGCTCAATAAAAAAAAAAAAAAGGTGCGGCCTGCCGAATGCGCTTTTTTGCCTGTGAACTCGATAGTGCTCGTTTTCTCCGCGATACCGCTCGACATCGGAGAGAGAATACCGGTTCGCACTGGTTCGCATAGGCGGCTAGCCAGCTGTGTGAGAGGCCGTGGCTTTGCGCCATGAGAGGACGTATGATGATCGATGATGATAGTGGTTTGGTCAAGGAACGATAATTTCTGCAGCCCATGTCGGGAGCACGGCTAAGCGTCCGTTGCGGCAGGGGAAAGGGACTGAAAGAGATAGAAACGAGAGAAAAGCTCTAGTGGAGACCTCCGGAAATTTAGACCACCTGGGGTTCTTTAACGTGCACTGACAACGCACAGTACACAAGCCTCTCGAATTTTCGCTTCCGTCGAAAATGCGACTGCCGAGGCCGGGATGCTCCCGTGGCGCAACGCTATGCACAAACGCGTAACTTCGCGAGACGCTGCACTCCTGAGAAATCGACGCACACCCTCTTTGTCTGCTTTTTCTTCTGCTTGAACATGTGCGCACGCCGGCTGCAGTTTTGTTAGTGCAGCAGTGGGCTGACACAGCGCCGGCTGAGATCATGTGCACAAAAAAAAAGGAGCGCGTGTGCGGGAACGCCGCTCATCGACATTGCCTAGAAGCTCACGCGTACTCTTAGTATAGTGTACTAGAATTAGGTCTAGTATACTATACTCTTGGAGACCTGAACTGATGATGGTGGTGATAATTTTGTGGTACGTGCGCACGAATTATGAGAGCCTGAAATGTTTCACATTTAAAAAAACGAGATAACTGCATCAGGCTTCCACTGATAGCCCCAACAGAAAAGGACATCTTGCTTCCCGACACGATTCTAATCCGTTGATATAGTATGCACGAGGACGGTGTGTCATGTGCTCAATGGCAATGCGTTTTTGTTTGTTAGCCGCGTAGCTGTTAGGTGTGTTTCCTTGATAAGGTGTCTCTAGAGGCGTCAGAGCTTAAATTAAAAAGAATTACAGCGCTCGCGTTGTGTCCACTATTCTTGCTTTAGTCATATTTTCCTTTCTTTTTTTGTGATGTTTGAAGTCCCTGTATGCACCACGCGTACCAAAGCGCTCAAATGCGCCTAGGGAAATAACTTTATCGCAGGTCTCGCTGACTTGCTGGTGTTTTTAGGACGCGCTGTCTGGTAACTATTTCCATCAATGCTCGTCGAGTTTAATTGTCAAGTCGAGAACAATCGCTCATGCGTGAATGCAATTTATTTATTTATTTATTTATTTATTTATTTATTTATTTATTTATATTGTTACACGCATGTTTTATTTAGCCGCTCGGACGATGCGCGCGGACGCTATGGACCAAGCGAAGAGAAGGAAGAAGACTCTCGGGTCGAACGGTGGGCTTGGCCGCTCAGCGTTGTCGCTGCTTCTGTAATATAACGTATAAATAGTGTTCAGCGTCCCTGCCTCGTCAACCCCGTAACATTTTGGTGGAGGTGGAACGTTCCCCGTCCCCGCCACGGAGCTCCGTAGTGGCCGCACCATCGACCTTTCGGCCATGCCTCTCACCGACAACACCCCGTCGCCATCTACGCCTCCGGCGCCGACGACAACGTACGTTACAGTTTCGAACCTCCGTGATCCTGGGACGTTCTCTGCATAACATGGTCTAGACGTCGACGACTGGCTTTCCATGTGCGAGCGCGTTAGCCAGAGCCATCGGTGGGACCCTACCATCATGCTCGCGAATGTAATCTTCTACCTGGACGGAACACCACGTGTCTGGTTTCATACTCATGAAGCCGAGCTCACGAGCTGGGACACATTCACGTAGCTTCGCGACGTCTTCGGCAACCCTTCAGGTCGCCAACAGGCTGCGCTGAAAGAGCTCGCTACCCGCGTCCAGTCCTCCACAGAATCGTGCGTGTCCTACATCCAGGAAGTAGATGAGATCATGAGACCATGCCTGAAGTTGACAAGGTAGGCCACGTACTCAAAGGTATCGCGGACGATGCCTTTAACCTGCTGGTGTACAACAACGTCTCGACCATCGATGACGTTGTTAAAGAAAGCCGCCGCTTTGAGATAGCCAAGAGCTGCCGCGTCGTGCCGCAGTTTGCCCGTCTCCCTAGCACAGCCGCCTCATCCTCTTGCGCTGACCACGCTGCCACGATCCCCATTCAAGAAGACGGGACTCGTATCGTTCGCCGAGAACTTGAAGCTGCGAATCCAGCCCCATACTCACCACGACCGCTCCAAGGTACTATTGACCAGGTAACCCCCGCAATTTCACTTATCCAGGCAGTAGTGCGGCAAGAAATTGCCGACCTTGGTTTTCCGACCGCCTGCTCTGTCTCCCGACCTGACTTTATACCGGTCCTTATGGCCACTCCCGCAATCACCTGTATTTTGCCCCCAGGGCCCGCAATCCAGCTGAATGGCGAACCGGCGACGACAAGCCGATCTGCTTCCGCTGCCACCGAGCTGCAGGTCATGTGTCCTACCACTGCCGCATGTCCCGGACGCCGCCGCACTGGAACTTTTTTCCTTCTCGCCCATATGTGGATGCTCCCCATTATTCGCCCAGCCGTTTGTACCCTACCTCTGACGCACCTGTCAACCGTGGTACCGCTCGTTCACCGTCGCCCCACACTCGCCGCTACGGACCGTCCCGGACAGAAAACTAGACCATGCAGCCCTTGGAGGTAGCGCTGCATTTTTTTCGTCTTTTCGTTTTTCGACTCAAACCCTCCGCTGACGCTCCTGACGAACAAGAACCTTATTGACGTAAATGTTGACGGTGTTCCCTTGACGGCATTGATTGATGCCGGAGCCCAGTTGTCCATAATGAGCGCTCACCTATGCCGCCGCCTCCGAAAAGTTCTCATGCCTGCTAGCACGCGAGCTGTACTCGCCGATGGTGGAACCGTCACCGTCACTGGAATGTGCACCGCGCGAATAGGCATTGCTGACCGCCAAGTTCCCGTCCTGTTCACAGTGCTGTCCAGTTGCCCTCACGACCTCATACTTGGGCTGGACTTTCTCAAGACGCATTCCGCCCTCATCGACTGTTCCGCCGGTACCCTGTGCCTCGACCTTCCTCTCCTTGCGGATGTTCCCCTTGAGCTCCCGAACACCCTATGCACAACAGCGTTCGCCCGCATACCTCCCAAAGCACTGACCTTCGTCGAGTTGCCCTCATCGTCACCTCTACCTGATGGCGACTACGTCTTAACGCCTATTCGCGATGTCCTAGAGCGCGACATCACCGTGCCGCACTCCGTCCTGACCCTTGAGGATAATCGCGTACGCGTGCCCGTTGTAAATTTCGGATTGGCGAATCAGGTCCTACCTGAAGGCATATCGGTGGCCACACTCCTTCTTGTAACAGGCGACCACGTTACTGCTTTTGCAGCGGATGTGTACCCAGATCCTCCGCCTTCGCACTCAGATACCCTGTGTCCCAACAGCGCATTACGCACCATGATTGCTCCGGACCTTCCACCTGACCAAGCAGCCGCCCTGCGCCGTCTTTTGCTTTCTTACAGCGACATATTTGACACCGACAATTGACCCCTCGGCCAGACTTCTCTCGTAAAGCACCGTATAAACACTGGTGATGCTGCTCCTAACACAACTATCCCTGACTGCCGGGTGCACCGTGGCTGCTTGGCTAACTCAACAACACTCCTTCCTTGAGGAAAGACGATGTGGTTTGAAGCTTGGCCAGCACCCGCTATGTTGTCAAGTGCCACTAAAGGGGAACCTGACAGGCTGCGGGGGATGGGGGTAAGGACATGCTGCTCCTATTCACCGCCGACCATATCGCGTGTCTGCCGCCGAGCGAAAAGTTATTCACGAGGAAGTAAAGAAGATGCTCGACAAGGGAATTATTAAACACTCGTCGAGCCCTTGGGCATCGCCCGTCGTACTTGTTAAAAAGAAAGACAACACGTGGCGATTTTGCGTAGACTATCGCGCACTAAGCCGAATCACGAAAAAAATCCGCGCATATCCACGGAGTGAATGATGATGAGTGGGCGAAGCTCCGGAGGTTCATCGGTCGCGCATCGAACGATCTCGAACGATCGTTCCATCCAATGAGAATGGAGCTGAGATGCGCCTCTAGCGATATCCGATTAAACGAGAGCAATGCACCACCATCCAATCAGATTCGAACACAAAGCGCCGTCGACTAGCGCTCTCCTATCACACTAGAGTACGGAGCGAGCACCGCAGCGCTCGGACAGACAGACAGACAGACAGACAGACAGACAGACAGACAGACAGACGGAAGTACAGACGGAAGTACAGACGGACGGACCGACAGACAGACAGACAGACAGACAGACGGACGGACGGAAGCTTCGCCCCACTCATCATCATTCACTCCGTGGATATGCTGTGAATCCGCAGCCGCCATCTAGCGCTCTCCTATCGCACTAGAGCACGCAGCGAGCGCCTCCGCGCCATCTATTGATCAATTCATGTACTAGCTAGCAGCACCGCAGCGCCGTCTCGTGATCATTCTGAGACCTAGAGGTGGCTACGACGACGAAGACGACGCCGGACTAGCCTATGCCCTAAGGAGCTTGGCCCCTAAAAGGACGTGTACCCCTTAATTACCACGCATTGATGACGCTCTTGATCGTCTTCACGGTGCCAAGTATTTCTCGTCGATAGACCTGATATCTGGCTATTGGCAAATATCTGTGGACGAGAAAGACCAAGAAAAGACCGCGTTCGTCACCCCTGATGGCCTTTACCAATTCAAGGTTATGCCATTCGGTTTATGCAATGTGCCAGCCACGTTCAAACGGATGATGGACTCTTTGCTCCAAGGTTTCAAGTGGACAACGTGCCTTTGTTACCTTTACGATGTCCTTGTATTTTCTTCGACATTTGAAACGCACCTCGAGCGTGTCGCTGCTATTCTCGACGTCTTTCGCAAGGCCGGGCTCCAATTGAACTCATCAAAGTGTCACTTTGGTCGCCGTCAGATAACCATTCTAGGCCACCTCGTCGACGCTTCCAGTGTGCAACCAGACCCCGAGAAAATTCATGCTGTCACCACTTTTCCTGTTCCCCAATCTGCCAAAGACGTCCGGAGGTTCGTCGGCCTCTGCTCGTACTCCAGACGGTTTGTGCCAGATTTCGCAGTGCGCTCACGGAACTTCTGAAGAAAGACGTGCCTTTTACTTGGGGTTCCCCTCAGGCTGCCGCTTTCTCACTCCTTATTAGACTTCTGACCACCCCACCCATATGAGCCCACTTTGACCCTTCAGCTCCTACAGAAGTGCGAACCGATGTCAGCAGATACGGACTCGGAGCCGTCTCAGCGCAACGCCAAGGACACAGCCGCGTTATCGCCTATGCTATAGCCGCCTCCTCACTGCTGCAGAGCGCAACTATTCAATTACGGAGCGCGAATGCCTTGCTCTTGTTTGGGCAGTTTCCAAGTTCCACCCATATCTACATGGCACGCATTTCTCCGTCATCACAGACCATCACGTGCTATGCTGGGTTTCCTCGCTCAAGGATCCTGCTGGCCGCCTTGGTCGCTGGGTGTTGCGGCTGCAAGAATACACTGTTAGCACGGTAACCTTTGGTTTATTTTATAGGTACACAAAAATGTGAAAATATGCTCCTTTATAAAGGTTAAAGTGCTTTAACCTTTAGTAAAGGAGCATATTTTCATTTTTTGTATACCTATAGAATGAACTAAAGGTTATCATGCTAAGGGCGTATGACTATACCGTGACCTATAAATCGGGACACCAACACCAAGACGCAGATTGTCTGTCTCGTTACCCGGTTGTTTTGTTGTTTTGTGGGGTTTAACGTCCCAAAACCAGTTCTGATTATGAGAGACGCCGTAGTGGAGGGCTCCGGAGATTTCGACCACCTGGGGTTCTTTAACGTGCACTGACATCGCACAGTACACGGGCCTCAACATTTCGCCTCCATCGAAATGCAGCCGCCGCGGCCGGGATTCGATCCCGCGACCCTCGGATCAGCAGCCGAGTACCTTAGCCACTAGACCACCGTGGCGGGGGTCTCGTTACCCGGTCGAAGACGCACCCGCCATCTCTGATAATGATTCCGACGCTTGCGCTTTCCCTATATCTCAACTTCTTCATGTCGCCGACGAACAACGCCGTGATGCATCCTTGCGGAACATCATTGAACGCCTAGAATCAGCTCCTTCTGACAAGTCCCTTCACCTGTTTGTTCTTCGAGACGGTGTCCTCTACCGCCACAACGTTCACCCAGACGGCCCGACCCTACAGCTTGTCATCCCTAAACACCTTCGCTCGGCCGTCCTCCGTGAACTTCACGACCTTCCAATGGCCAGCCACCTCGGTGTGTCGCGCACTTATGACCGGGTCCGGCGACGCTTCTTTTGGCCAGGGCTTGCTCGCTCCGTCCGCAAGTACGATGCAGCATGTGAGAAATGTCAGCGCCATAAAACACCATCGACGCTCCCAGCCGAGTACCTTCAACCCATGGACGTTCCCTTGGAGCCATTCTATCGCGTCGGCTTCGACTTGCTTGGCCCTTTTCCCCTCTCTGCATCCGGTAACAGGCGGATTGATGTGGCCACTCACTACGCCACGCGCTACGCGGTTACTCGCGCGCTCCCAACAAGCTGCGCCACAGACGTCGCTGATTTCCTTCTCCATGACGCAATTCTATTACATGGCGCACCGCGACAGCTACTTACAGACCGCGGACGGACATTTCTTTCAAGAGTCGTAGCAGACGTTCTGCAGTCCTGCCAGACGAAACACAAGCTCACTACGTCATACCATCCGCAAACCAACGGCCTCACAGAGCGTCTGAATCGAACTATTACGGACATGCTTACGAAATATGTCTCTTCTGATCACAAAGATTGGGACCTTGCATTACCGTATGTGACATTCGCATACACTTCTTCGCGCCATGACACCGCCGGCTATTTCCCATTATTTTTTTGTACGGCCGCGAACCAGCCTTACCTCTAGATACGTCCATTCCAGGTCCCGCAACACCGACCAGCGAATATGCTCTCGGCGTCAGCGCCAGAGCTGCTCACGCGAGAGAAGTAGCCCGTGATCGACTTTTGGCCTCCCAAGAAATCAGCGTCGTTTGTACGACCGAAGACACCACGACGTGCAATTTTCGCCTGGCTCTCTTGTACTGCTGTGGTCTCCGTCCCGTCGCGTCGGCCTGTCTGAAAAGCTGTTGCCTCGGTATAGAGGCCCATACCGCGTTCTTCGTCCCGTCGCTCCCGTTACTTATGAAATCGCCCCTGTCGCCCCATCTGCTCCATCTCCCGCACAACCTAGTGATAATGTGCACGTCACAAGATGGAAGCCCTACCACGCTCCTGATCCTACTGACGTTTAGAAGCGCCGAGACGTCGCTTCTGCCGTCGGTGGATGATGTTGCACGCATGTTTTATTTAGCCGCTCGGACGATGCGCGCGGACGTTATGGACCTAGCGAAGAGTAGGAAAAAGACTCTCGGGTCGAGTGGTGGGCTTGGCCGCTCAGCGTTGTCGCTGCTTCTGTAATATAACGTGTTCAGCGTCCCTGCCTCCTCAACCCCGTAATAATATTTACAATACCTCAAAGAACCCATGAAGGGGCTTTACATGAGGAGTGGGCTATTATAATGGGTTAAATATGTAGATGCTCGACCGCTGCTTTGAAGTTGATGATAGTGGAGTGGTGCACAACGTCAGGCGGAAGGTCATTCCAATCTTGTCCTGTCTTCACGAAGAAGGATGAAAGGTGCGCAGCGGTGTGAGCAGCAGGCGGGTACACAGCTTCCCCGCGGTTTGTATGGTGTGAATGACAATGGGCTGGCTTGATAGCGAGAGTGCTAGAGGATGCCTGCTAGAAATTGAAGAAAAGGTACGGGCGAGCTATATGGCGGCGTGACGAAAACCTGCGAAGGTTTGCGCGAGATTTAAGTTCGGTTACGCTTGAATGATATGAATAATTTGAAAAGATGAATCTTGCTGCCCGGTTTTTCACAGATTCTATAGTGTGTAATGGTGTTACTGCGGCGAGGGTCCCAAGCAGAGCGTGCGTACTCAAGCTTAGGTGTCTGATATGCGAGTAGCTTCCCAGGGTTATCGATAGGAACTAGATAAATGTTTCGACGTAGACAGCCAAGAGCGCGGTTAGCTTCGTTAGTAACGTGCGTGGTGTGAAGAGACCACGTTAAATCAGAAGACAAATCGACAGCTAGATACTTGTATGCGTTCACCGATGAAATTTCCATCTCGTTAATTAGGTACCTCGGTGCTGGGTATAGTACTGCCGGTGATGAAACGAGACTATCGATGTGTTGTTTTGTGTTTAAGTACACTAACCATCTGTTCCACGAGATTTAGATTTTATGAAGGCCAGATTAAAGTTCATGAACAT
The DNA here is from genome assembly GCA_013339685.2 of Hyalomma asiaticum. NCBI lineage: Eukaryota > Metazoa > Arthropoda > Arachnida > Ixodida > Ixodidae > Hyalomma > Hyalomma asiaticum. The sequence continues at coordinate 100,581,830 of CM023485.1, read as the reverse complement.
CTGATATGTTGTTAACCGGGCGATAAATAACACAATCATCTGGAAAAATCTGATGGGGGAAGAAAGGTTATTCGGCAAGTCGTTTATATATATCAGGAAAAGCGCACTGTACCTAGGACGGTGCCCTGCAGCACTCCTGAAATAACTGGGCGTAGATAGAAGAAGGATTAATGGCCCATAAACGAACTGCTGGCGGTTTGTTAAAAAATCACAAATCCAATCAGAAACTAACGCGTCAAGATTAAGTCTGGAAAGTTTTAAACACAAGCGTTTAAGAGGAACATTGTCAAACGCTTTCTCGAAGTCAAAAAAAAAAAGTGCGTCAGCCGGTATATTTGCATCAATGCTAGAAGTAATATCGTTAATAAACAGACCTAGCAGAGTATGGCAATAAACTTCTTTCTGCAAAACATGTTGGTTTTTATTTAAGAACTTAATAGATACAAGGAAGTTGACTATGTGGGAATAGATTACGTGTTCCTCTATTTTAGAGCACACACTTCTGAGCGAAATGGGACGATAGTTGTTGGGTGAATATGAGTTACCTTTTTTGGGGGATTGGAATTATCTTGCCTACATGCAGTCTTGTGGCACCACTCCATATAAAAGTGATTGTTGAAAAAATCATACTTAGTTGTTACAGTTATAGTGTTCTTCAATATTTTAGTCTTAATCCCATCTATACCCATTGATGAAGTCAGCTTTAATGAATCGATTATTTTTGCAACGCCGCTGGCATCAAGTACGATTTCCGACATATTCGGGTGGCCTACAGAAAGGGATTCGGGAAGGTAACCCTCAGGTTCCTACGGTGAATACAGAACGGAAGGCATCGTTTATTACGTGTGCGGCACAGTGCTCAGGGATTAAAACGTTCTGTTCGTCTCGTAGTGTTGTGTTCCATGAAGGGGCAGTGGATGATGGGTTAATTGTTTTCCAAAATTGTTTAGCATTATTTCGAAGCATATCAGGTAAGGTAGAAGAGTAGAACGAACGTTTGTCTTTAGCTGCGAAAGAACTAAAAAGTTTTTCGGCTGCCCCGTATTCATCCCAAGCGCACTCGGAGTGTGTGAGAACTTAGTGGATCGTAACTGGCGCTAAGGATCCAAGCTTAGAATTTTTGCTGAATTAATAACCTTGTAGTTCAAACATTTGAAATATAGTGCCAAAGCATGACAAAAGGAAAATAAGCGAGGCAGAGATACCACTGTGTGCCTCACTTTCTATTGCCGCTCCTTGTCTGCACTTTGTTTTAAAGACTGTGTGTTTACCCTACTCTATCCGGATTGCTGCGGTGTATTGCTACGGTGGTAGCAATCCAGTGCTACGGATTGCTACGGTGGTAGCAGTAGCCCGAGATGTTTATAGTGTCACGTGGTCGAGGCGATGAAGGGCGCAGCATAACTCGAAACGTTGTCAGGCGAAGCGTTTATTGGGCGAACCTGTGCCCAGCAAAGTAAAGCAAATCACACTGCAAGTTGAAAGCAGCGCGAACAGTCGACGGTAAAACTGACTAGCAGCGAAACACGTCGGATTTTATGCGCACGTCATAGCGCGTTCTGGCATTATCACTCAAGAAGGCACTCCAATGTGCGCGTCGAGCATGCAAAGTTACTATAATGGTTGACACGGTTCCTGAAGTGACATCAAAGATAAGCGCGGCCTGGCCTGCGCGTCACAGGAAAGTGACAACGGCGCTCCCCGTAAACAGACTTAAAGGAGCACGCGTGTCAATATCCACTGGATGCCGACGCCGACACTGTATTTCATGCGGTACGAGTGCCTTAGCACTGTCGCGCTAATATGTGATGATTGCTCTCCACTAACAGAAGAAGGGACCATCAGCTGTCTGATTTTCGTTTCATTCCTCCTGAAACACGCACATGCATTATTTTACCGGCTGAGGCAGAGGCGCAGCGCGCTCAGCTGTGCTTCAGCCTCAACCTGTTTGCAAATTTGCTGCATCATTCAATGATGACGCGCAAAAATGTCGCGCAAGCGCGTGCCAGTAAGGATTTGGCCGGCTGTACTACATACAGAACTTGTGTGTGCGTTATTTCACGCGTGCAGCTTTGCTGGAGCCTGAACGTATAATTCAAGATTTGTTGCTGCTTTCTTAAACGGGTAGCAGCATATTTTCTGACTTTCTATTCGTAACAATCGGCTGGAGTAGTAATTGAACCATAAGCCTCAACAGTCATCGTGATTCTTAATATCCTCGTGTTTATCTACTAAGGAAATCATGAAATACTTTAGGCTTCTTTTTCTTTCGAATACCTTACGAGTTATTCATGAACAAAGTTCTCAGTTTTCATTTTCATCTACCCAGCTTACAGATATCGATGAACCGATTTTCATTAAAAAGAGAAACTACGGCACAAACACGCCATACCGCTGCTACTACGCCCAGAAAATTTTGCAACTGTACGATGGTTCTTTCTGGTACAACCTTCATATAGCAGCACTTACAAGAAGCGGATATCAGTAGTAAGTAACCATGTCACGTTTAAAGCGGGCATAATTGTGCGGGCTTCATTATACATTATCATAGAATCCGACGTCATATCCACGCAGCTAAGGCAAACCCTCCGGGAACATGACATATTTTTTGTGAAATATACACAATAAAGACGCAATACTACTGCTCTCACAGGTCGCAAGCACTGTGCATGAATGACTCTTCTGTTCAGTCAGAGGACACCATGGTGGTCTATAGTGGCTGTGGTATTCGGCTGCTCATCCGAGGGTCGCGGGATCGAATCCCGGCCAAGCGGCTGCATTTCGATAGAGGCGAAGTGTTGAGCACCGTGTAGTGTGCGGTGTCAGGGCACGTGAAAACGAACCCCAGCTGGTCGAAAATTTCCAGAGATCTCCACTGCGGCGTCTCTCATAATCATATTTAGGTTTTGGGACGTAAAACCCCAGGAGTCAAATCAATCAGCTGTGTAAAAGTCCACCACTTTTCGCTTATAGCTTTAAGGAAATAGTTTCTACAAAAGTGCGCATTCATTTTTCAATCATGATAAAGGTGCCCACGTTCTAAGTTAATCAGTGAAATTTCTACAGTTATTAACTTCGCCACCGGAGACAAAAACGGTGGCTATAGTGGTGGTTTGGCACGGCAGGCACCTGATGTGTGCTCTCCACCATGAGATTTTTCTTAAAGACGATAGCCTTTCTTGGGCTATCTAAACGCGAAAAACTGTGTTTGTCCGTCCGTCCGTCTGTGTGTCGCTCGATTCAACCGGGCGATCAAAACCAACCGAGCTACTATAGCATTGGTAGCACGAGATCGTACACGTCAACATTATACAGCGTAAGGGAAACCTCAGGCCTATTTGCGGCATAATATATCTATTATCGTGAGCAATATGAAAGGGAGAAGAGTAACGCATGGCGAACAGCCTGAAAACCAGCTATCGGTGACACGTAGCGGCAGCCGTCAGAAATATAGTGGAGAGAGGAACGCTGTTCTAACAACTGTTGGCACTCCTGCCGCGCGTTTGTTTGCACAAGGTGCAGGACTTGGCGCTTCTGCGAAGAAAAAAAAAAGAAAGAATGAAAGAAATGAAAACGAATCACTGCATGTCACTGAGGCGATTACAGCGTCTTATCGAATATCGGACGATACCGTTTTATCGGTGAAATGGGGTCAGTTGCTGCTTCGTAGAAACGCCAGCGTGGTGGAAGTGCCACCAGTTAGTGGAAGAGCGCCCTCCTTTGGTTTTTCACAGTGCCATCCGCGTATGGCACTGTGAAAGCTCTTTAACCCTGACCATGATCATGTTTAACCATGACCATGACCAGTACATAACCATGATCCGCAGCACTCATTTAATTGAGGATACATATTGCACTGGTTTTTACAATAATAATAATAATAATAATAATAATAATAATAATAATAATAATAATAATAATAATAATAATAATAATAATAACTTCTTTATTTCCATCAACGATGGAGGAGACTGCGGGTAAAAGTTGCTTGAAACAAGCAACTTGACAGAGGCCCGCAGCCACCTCTACAGTGCAGGCAGCGATGGCACACATTCACAAAAGAAAAGAAAAAAACCGTATAGAAACACATATTCAGAAATACAAATATGTCGAAAAAGAAATTCATACAATATCATACAAAAAAAAAACAAAGACAGCCACGTTTGTAAGAAAGAAGGAGAAAGCAATACTTTAGACTCATTTACTATGTGAGCATGGATGGATAAGATGCTCGCGCAGTGTTCTGGCAGAAGTTATTTGCAATTCAATGTGTAATTTATGAAATGAATTTAAAAGGGTTGGTAGCGTGTATGATAGTTTCTGCATAGAATAGTTTGCCCGCGGAGTGACCACCTTCCACTGTTCTATGTAACGAGTGCCATATGAATGAGTGTTTTTGGCAAGATTAGATAATACATGGAAAAACTTTAAGTTTTCTTTTATCTCTCGTTTAAACGCTAGACTTAACTTATAATTGTAAAAGACGCGGATGATATTTCCTTTCAAAAACAAATCTGAAGTATGGGAGTGGTAGGGTAGGTTGAAAAGTGCTCGTAGAAATTTTTTCTGCAGTATATGAAGTCTTTCAAGATTCGTACATGTCGTCGTACCCCATACCAAAAAACAATAATACAAAGAAGAAAAAAAAGCGCATTGTAAACAAGAAGCTTTACTTTAAAAGGTAATATCAATCTGTGATGCGCCATCATGCCAACCACAAGAGATAGCTTGCCTAAAACTGATTCGATGTGTACATCCCAAAGCATATTTTGTATGAAGGTAACTCCCAGTATTTTCACACTACTCACTATTTTGATTGGTTCATGTGCATAATGAAAAATCAAAACGTTAGAAATGGTTTCGAAGAGACGTACATGTAATAAAATGTGCCAACACATGCCGCGTGAGCAGGGCGAACGCGGGCGAACGCGGGCGAACGCGTCAGGGCCTGACGTCCTCGGGCCCTGACGAAGACAAGTCCCCTTGTCGAAACGTTGGCTCCTGCCGGCATTCCCTGTTCTAAATCGTATTTTGCGATCTGTTCATCGATTCGAGCATCCATGTTCCCCTGAGCTTCTCTTCTAGTTTGGATAATTACGGTAAACGTTTGGTTTTAGAAGGCTATTGCAACGTATACCATCAACAATCTTTCTCCTTTCGCTCCAGTATCACATTTCCAAACATTGCGATACCCTTGCGTACTGGACATCACCTATACCCCAATGCACTGTGGTACAGATTCACCCCAGGTGAGACCACTTTGTCATTTACTATTTCTAGCACAGACAAGAGACAAGATATGCCTTTTCTTATTGTTTTCATAAGCCTCCAACTCTTCGGTATACGCATCAATAAAAGGCATTCTGTTTTCTCGGTGCGAGAAAATACCGCGCACTTACAGTCGTTACGAGCCTGAAAAGCAAGAGCACTTCTGCGGCTAGTTAGTCAGAGATTACGCTAGTTGATTCGATTTATGTGGCATTCTTGTAGCGCTTACGAATAAACAGACGAAAACAAAAGAAGCGCCCGCCCTGTCATTTTGGAGTGTCGCACGCTTCTCATTCACGATAGCCTCTAGTATTTCTTGTCACTTGCTTTGTAGCGTGATGACCTTACCAATGCAATTACAATATGAGAAGCTTGTATATGCAGTGTGTTCGTGATAGTGAGATATTTTCTGTTTACAGTTTACCACTGCATCGTCTTACCATAATTATGTGGTAAATAAAATATTACCGCTGAAGCGTATTCGTGTTCGATATATATATATATATGCAGTCATGGTGGTGAATAGGCCGGAGGCGTGAAGACAGAGATGAGTAGTAGGCCCTCGTTATTGGCGACAAAAATGCGGAAAGCGTTTATTCAACGTTTCACGGTCTTCATCAGGAAGGCCGGTATCAGGCCGAAACGGTGAATATATATATATATATATATATATATATATATATATATATATATATATATATATATATATATATATATATAATGAAAACGTCGCACCCCTCCCGTTTCGGGGTAGGAACAGATCAAAAATAAATATAACCAACCAGGTAATAATCAAGACCTGAGGCATGAGGAAACGTGATGGCTCATTTCTTGATTTTAAAGCAGAGATATATATGAATGTGAGTGACGCAGTAGCGTACACAAGCTGCTACTTCAACACGCAATAGCAGTTTTTTTTCTACAGGCAATACTGAAAGATGAGCGAGAAGTCAACAATGAACTATTTCAGTTGCGTAACGGCAATGAGTTATAGACAGATCACAACTTGAAGGGACTGTCTACCGTCTGCGTGTTTAGCTCTTGTGTCCCTGTTCGCCCGGTGCTATGTTCTACAAGAATCCCGTCCAACAAACCCAAAGTGCAAACGTACTGCATCAGCCTTCCCTAAAGCCGTACAGGGAACTGTGCGCCATGTAATGAACCTGCGCTGCAGACAAACAGTCCTTATAGCTACATGGAAAGTATTTCTCACCAGTTTCCAACACCGCAGCAGGATGTAGAAATATATTGCTTAAGGCGGGTTTAATAAAGGTATTCGACCTAAGCGAAGAATACATTAAGCCGAAATGCGGCGTGCTTAAACAATAAAAAACGAGATTGATCTATAAATCTCGTCTAAATTATACAATGGTCGTTTTCAACCCTGCAGTCCACGGGATCCTAACACGTTGTTCCTTTGCTGACTTATAGCCCATCCTGAAGTACTTCGCAAGGTTTTGACCATCAACAAACGTCTTGGATGTGCAGTCTTGGTTGAACAACTCGTAGACGGTAGGAAAGGTAAGGGATTTGTGTGTGTGTGTGTGTGTGTGTGTGTGTGTGTGTGTGTGTGTGTGTGTGTGTGTGTGTGTGTGTGTGTGTGTGTGTGTGTGTGTGTGTGTGTGTGTGTGTGTGTGTGTGTGTGTGTGTGTGTGTGTGTGTGTGTGTGTGTGTGTGTGTGTGTGTGTGTGTGTGTGTGTGTGTATTTTCATGTCATAACAAGTATGCATTATGGGCTCTGAAGGATTATGGGCCAGAAATTGCGAACGAACAGACGAGCACATGGGCCATGGGTTCTCAAAGTAGGTTCCGCAGCCCACCAATACCCTTTCCTCGATTCCGTCACGGTTCGCTAAGTGGCTCAGACGGTGGACAAAATGTACGCTCTGAACGCCTTTCATTGAATGCCCTAGTGCAAAGTATCCACAGCGAGTACTAGAAGCTGACCTGAGGCTGGCTGGCCCTCAATGTGACAGAGCCGCGCGTCCATTTGATGGCGCAGAAAAAGTGACCGTCACAGCACCCTTCAAGTGCGTGCACACTACGCTGAAATGACTTGCAACTGAGTTCCTTCGAGCTGCCTGGAGAATGGACAGGCCTCCTTTGGACAAAGTCGCTTGAAAACCCATGACATAGACCGCAGAGTACGACGGTGCAGCATATTAAAATTACAGTGCGCCTAATCAGTGCACGTTCGTAAGGAGCGCACTTTCGTAACTGAAATGCGCACTACTCCACGAATTCTCTGAATGCTGGTCATTTTTCGCATTCTGTCCTTGTTTGCGCGTGATGTCGGAAACATATATTCGAGTTTAGCGTAGTATATAGCTATATAATGGCCATATAATGCACTAATCGGGCCACGGTTCGAGTACGCTGATTAATTCTGGTGTCCCCACAGAAAACACCTCGTCAATGAAGTAGGACGCATACAAAAACCGGCAGCCAGGTTTGTACACTTTGATTACGCAAGGCAGTCTACAGTGCTACAAGTTAGCTCGAAAGGCCGAACCTAAAACCCCGTCCACAGCGAAGAAAAGTTTCACGACTAAAATTGCTTTATCGATTACATCACGGCCATTCAACAAAGTCGCATTCACATTACCGCATGATCTGCCTAGGTACTCATCGAGACTAAATCATTTTAAAGCACTTCCACCAAACACTAAGTGGGGTTAACGTTGACTAAAACACTCCCTGTCGGCTGTCTCCCACTGAAAAAAGTTATCAAACGATATTGTGCGTTGCAATGCGATTGACTTTTTGCCAATGTATCTACTTTCACGTATTCATGTAACGACTCCTGCACGGGACGTGAAAGGTCCTGCAGTATATTCAAATGAAGAAAAGAAATTCCTCCCGTAGGTGTGTGTCCGTAAACTCAAGGTCTTTGCTTTGTGACGAGAACTGTGGCGCCTCGAAACAAGCATGGACAATAACAACAAAAGGGAAGACAAGCACTAACGAACGTTAATAATTAAACAAAACAATAATAAAAGGAAGGCTAACCAAACCATAAGACTTCGGACGAGAGAAATATACCTCCATGCTTTTCGCCAAGCTAGAGCTCTGTTGACAAATCATGCACCAACAAGCCCTGCAACGCGTCGTATATTGAACAATCCTTGAGAGAAGCTATTCTGCTGCGCCTGCAATGTCGCTTTGCTCGTTTGTTCTTTTATTACGCAAACCAAAAAAAAAGTAAAACAGACTCACAGTGGTAATACCTTCAGTGTCGCTATTAATGCCCTGTCATTCATGCATTTCGCAGGATGCCAGTTAGTGCAGACAAGCAGCACGGTCGACAGCCAAGTTCCACCACAATGCCAAAGGGCGTACGACGAGAACTGCAAAGGAAAGAGCATCACGCTTTATGAACCAAGGTGCAAGGCTTCGTCAGCTTACCTTCCCCAGCATGACGCGAAATTATAAACGTCTGCTATCTGCGTGGAATTCTGTGTGCCCGCCGCAGTACTGCGACACACGAATCTAGATAATAAAATTCGGCCCACGCTCAATACACACCTCCAATCAATAGTAAACCACTCACCGACTCCACTTACCGTAAATTCGCCCTTTCCATTAGTATTTCTTTGATATGTCTATGAACGTTTATTTTACTTTCACTGCAATAGCAGTGAGCCAGTGTTCAAGCTTTCAGAGTTGGTGAGCGTCGTAAAATTTTGTTCACTGAGCCAAAGAAAATTGAAACAAATGAAGGTGTACAAACACCGTTCTAACAGCACTGCTGTTTAAACAGGCGGAGGGCGCGCGCAGAAAATGGTCATCATCAGGAAATCATCATAAAATAAATGATGAAATCATCATGAAATGCCCAATGTGCGGTATTCGTACGGGCACTTCTTACTCCTCTTGCACTCATGCCTTCAGCGCACTACTGCATAAAGGCGAAAGCGTTTCATCAGACGCTATAAGAAATAGCGGCGCCACAAATTTGCCTAGCTTCGCCGAGCCGCGGCGCCGATGCCTGCCGCGTGGTAGAGTCGTAGAGTTGGCATACTCTATCGCGCGAAGTCTCGTGACGGCTGCGGATGCGGAAGTGACGTCAACGCGGTGATCCTCGTAATAAACGCTCCGCGTCGCCGGTGTGGCGACAGAATGTCCCGCTTCTTCGAGCGCACCGTCGTGAAGATGGGGCGACCGAGGGAGTGCGCCCCTCCCGTCGCGGCGCTACGCGAGAGTGTGCGAGACGACTTCAGACCGACCTCGATACCGTGCCGATGAAGAGACGACGAAACGTCGGCGATGCGCAGATGCGGAGTTGCGAGCTCGTGAAAACCAGCAAGACCCATTGCATATGCAGAGGTTCGGGCCAGAACGATTCGGGCCTGCTAGTCGCACTACCGGACTATGAAGGGGATGACTGTCAAGCAATGAAAAAAAAAAACGAAAAATTAACCCCAACATTCTACAAACTTTAATGTCTGAATATCATTTGCGTTGCTGGTGATGCCGCAAAAAAAAAAATCTCGCGAAAGCAGCCCAACCGAGATGAAGCTAGGTGGGACCATCAGCTTCGCTGTTTGCACAGTCTTCGTATCTCAGAGTGGTGCTACCCCCTATTTTTTTTCAATAACAACACATCCATCGCAAGAAGACCATACCATGAAAGCATGTTATTTACATCGAAATTCCATGTGCTCTTGGCGTCTGTTCATTGTGTCCGTCGTTTAATGCTTAACTTAATAAAAGACGTCTTTCAGCGCTCTCGAAAGGATCAGTACAGTACTAGTACGGATATTTTCTTAACATATGCATGTTTTAAGGCACTGTTTTGTGTGTAAACACCCCTCGAAGGGCACTGCCTTGTGTGGTAAGCCTTGAGCCAACCAATAACAATCGTCAGTGGTTAGCTTTATTAACAGCTATTGCGATTATTAAACTCCTACGCCAACCAAAGAAGGTACTCGGAAGGGCTATACGTTCTAATTTCACATCACCGTGATAAACTTGTAAAGACGAGCCTTCTCATACTATCACAACACCACCGTTTTTAGACAAACCGACGTCGTGCTCTTCCAACGCCCGCACTAGGTCATGCAAGTTTTTGTCCAGGGCCACGAAAGGCTTAATGTTAAGTTCTTCATTGGGTAGGCCGACTCCTCCGGCGTGGAACACGTCTTTCAGCTGAAAAAGCGCCTTCTGCAAACCTGCGAAGCTCAAGGGTGCCGTCGTGAAACGGTACAGGTAATTCTCCTGAACCAGCGATGCCTCTTTCCTGATCGCGCTGACAGTCGACCGCCACAGGAGGCGGAGCATCTTTCTGAACGCAATGTCGTCCAGGTGGTCGTGAAGAGTTCCTATGCAGGCGTCTACGTACTGCACAAGGTCGTGAAGTGCGCGGCCTTGCAAGTGCTTGGAGCTCGCGTCGCAGACGTGCGTCACCCTCTTGCGCAGCTCCGGTTCCAGTCTGTCGACAGCTTCGCTGCAGACGCGAGACATCGACACCAGAGACATGTCCAGAGCTTGTTCCAGAGGGTAACGAGCTTCGCTGGCCCTCTCGGCGATGTCGCTGGACTCGTTCAGGCACACGGCGTCGACTTGCGTGATGGTCTCTTGCAAGAAGGACGCGATGCGCGCGAAGCTGCTCACGGCCACGCAGAGCTGAGAAGACACTTCAAACTCGCCGACGACGTCAAAGTAGCCGGCGGACTCGACGCGGCTCGAAAGGGCGCGCACGAAGTGGGAGCAGTCCTCAGCCACCGCCTTGGTGAATGCTCCAACGCAGCGAAAATCGCGAGTGTCGAGTTTCTGCCAGAGTTGGACGTAGCGTCTGTGCAGGATGTCGACTGTGTCCCGAACTCCCGACCCGTACTTGATGTCGCGGGCAAGCGGGCTCATGTCGTCTCTGTTCACGAGATCGGATATCCAACCAGGTACGGGGCGCCTCGCCAGTTCGAACCAAAGCAGGATAAGGTCGAAGCCGAACCAGTCTTGAAGTTTGTCCATTCGCATGGGACCGCGACTCATTACCATGGAACTGGAGACTTTCTTCCAGAAACTTTGGAAGGCGTAGAAAAGCCGCAAGCTTTCCTCCACAGCCTTAGAGCGTAAGACGTCGTCGGCCGGTTTACCTAAAATCGAGGTGCAGAAAGTCGTAATCCTTGTTTCGAACGCTTGGCAAATAAACGTATCCAGCTCCTTAGACACGATCTGAGTGTACGTTTCGTTCCATGCCGACTTAAAGATGCGGTCAGCCTCTTGGTGATATCCCTCTATGGTTGAAAGTACTCTCGTGACAGTATTCATAAGCGAATCGTCGTCGAAGGAATGATCTTGCATCAGCAGACTTTGATACCACGCCGCAGCATCCTTCTGTATTTCTACGCTAGCAGGATCCGTGACTTCCGTTTCCACAAGAGCTTCAATAGTAACGCAGCAGAACAGAAGCCCGAGCAAATCAATGCGGTGGTATTTCTTGGCAAAATCAAAGTTTTCGTGCATACGAGATAGGCGTTCGAGACAAGGATCGGTGAGAGCCTTGACCACCACCTCCAGAGAGTTGACGATCAGCTGCTCGGCCGTCTCTTTCATGGAGGTCCTGATTTGCGTCAACAGCTGATACAGCGCAGAAAAGTTCAGTCTCGCCTTTTTAGATCTGACGACATTCGCCAGAGCCGTTATCTGGCAGAGCTTCTGCTCCAAGCAAGAGAGGCTGTGGTACTGCGAATGGCGGAACAGTAGTGTGAGGCCCTCTTCAGCGAGGCACTGTTCCCACTGGATCCACGTGAGAGGCAGACCTTCGGGCGCCGTCGACGCGTGCTGTAGCAAGAAAATGAGGCACATATAGTAGTGATACCGCAGCACCGTCTGTCGGTCGAATCGCCTGGCGGTCTTGCACTCGAAACCGAACTTCACGTATACGCGACCGTAGGCTCCTCGGCCACCCGTATCCGCAAGGCGCAGCCACTGTTCGCAGCCAGTGCAGGGTATCTCGTTGATAAAGAGCGATGTCATGCCCATGAAGTCGTCCGCGCCATCAAAAGAACACACTGTCTCGAACAACTCCCTCAAGAAATGCAGGCACGAAAAGCACGACCGCACGTCCCGCAACTCCCCGAACACACCGCATACTGTCCGCGGATCCTTGTCCCAAACGGCTAACTGAAAGGCGTCTGTGCTCGGGTCAGCGACGCGGATGCGGAAGCTCTCATCCCACATGGGGCACACTGTCCTATTCTTGACGGTGGTTAGCTGCGCGTCGGAACTGCCGACGCGCAGGACGCAGTACGGGTCGGACTTCCCACTGACGTCGCTGGCCACGAGACCTTCGGCCTGAACAACGGTGACGAGCAGGTCCACGTCGACGTTCGGCAGTTTGGAGGCAAGGTGCGTCAGCTTCTCCTCGCCCGACGCCTCCAGGACATCGGAGAACGTGACGTACACGTAGCTACGCAACTCCTCGTTGACGGCTCCGTAAGGTGTGGTCGGCTTGCCGACGCCTCTCGCGGCCATGTGCAGGCACTGGATGCACAACCTCAAGAAATCCCGCTGTGATATAGGATCGAAGATTCTCTGGAGCTCCTGCGCAGGATCGGGGTCTCCCTCGTAGATTTCGACGGGGCTGGACGAACCGCTGAGAATCATGTGCAACTTCGTTCTCTTTATCCCTGTGCAGGTTATGATTTGCATGTCCTCCGGGAAGATACTTCAAGCTAAGAATGGTTGAGACCACCTCATTACTGAAATAAATGCTACACGAGTGGCGAATAATAGGGAAAAGGCTTCCGCGCGTACTTTTTTCAGTATACCAACCTGCAACATGGCATATATGCCATAACGCACAGTCTGCTGCTTTCCACGCGAAGCCGCGGAAAATAAAAATGCGGTGCGATCAATGTTTTGCCTTCTTGTGCTCGACTTTACGGCTTCCAGATACTTGGCTAATTTTGGTATTGACACGCGCGCTTGTTTTGGTCTGCTTACGGGGAGCGCCGTTATCACTTCCCTGTGACGCGCAGCGCAGGCCGCGCTTATCTTGCATGTCGCTTCGGGAACCACGTCGACCATTCTAGACAAGTTCGTATGGCGCCACCTGCGTCGTTTCTTGCACGGCCGTGTTGTACGCGAAGGTCACGCACGGAAGTATGGCTTCCCACGTCTTGTGCTCGACGTCGACGTACATGGCCAGCATGTCGGTGATGGTCTTATTTAGACGGTCGGTGAGGCCGTTTTTTTCAGAGGGGTGTAGTGACAAGCGCGCGTGTCAACATAGTGGAGCATGTGCCTGGTTACTCTTTTTTAGCGTCTACGGAAACAGTTCATTAAAGGAATGGTTCTTTCCCTGTTTAAAGGGACTGGCAACCGACCTTTAAGGGCCCTGTTTATGGCGGTGACTTTGTCCAGGTTATGGCGGTGACTTTGTCCGTCCCTGCTTCCCTCCCAGCGCATGCGCGTCCCCTCCCCCTCACTCCTCTCCTACGCTCCCCCTTCTCTCCTCTAGGAATCCTCTACTCTACGGAGCGGCGCGCATGACAGGCGCTGTGTAAACCCCTCCAAGAAACTAAGCAGTGTCGCGTTTCCTTTCTTTTTCTGTGCGTTTCTTTTTCCTCTATCCTTTTACTTTCTCTTGTCGTGTCTCCTTTCTATTATCTTTCATTCCCCTCACCCCTCTTCCCCCGCACAGGGTAGCCAGCCGGTCTCAGCACTGGCTAACCTCCCTGTCTTTCCTCCCTCCTTTCTCCTCCTCCTCCAAGAAAAGTAGCGCCAACCACTTCTCTCCTCCTCCTAAATTCTCCGCCTCCCTCTCCCGCCCGGCGCGTTCTCGATGGTGTCGCCGCCTATGTGGGACCTGCCACAGCAGACGACGGCTGACGCGCTATCGGCGGAAATACGCGGAAAAGTTCGTTGGAGCCCTGCTGAGCAGTTCTCGGGTCCAGAATTTGCTTAGTCAGTCAGTAAATGGCGTTGATAATGCATTGTTTAAATCGCGCAAAAAAGAATACAAAAGTACAATTATTTAAGACGTAAAAGGTCCGCTCGTATAGGGCTTGTTGGTAAAACACGGCGCATGCACGCGGTGTAAACAAGCGCGACTTAGCGCGTGATTACGAAGGTTCCAGGTTTCCAGTGCGTGAATTTATGTGAACGTGCTGATTCGTAGGATACATGCAGAATACCTTCGCTCGGCTGGAGTGTGAAATATTCCAGCCGTCTTGGCTGAATAATGTTTATCAAATAGGTCGCTTCTTCGCGCTGTTTGGATGATGCACGAGTGCTGGAGCGCTCAAAGTGCGCGTTAGACGCTCTCCAGGTGACCTCTGTTACGCACAAACATATCTTACGACCTCCCTAATAGCGAGATCACTTCAAGACGTTAAAAAGGTTAAACACAACACACTAAATCAACACATGCGGGAGTACATTGACGTTAAACGACTGCAATCGGTGCTAACTTCCGGTCGACGTGAACGCATGGCCCTAATAAAGTTGCTTTGAAGTCACAGGCCAGCGCAAGATGCGAGCACTGTGTTGTGACGGCAGCCTGAGCGGGGATGCGAGCGAGAGACAGACGCCACTCCGATGTAGCCACGTACCCAAAAAGCCCCGTGTTTATTATAAGACAGCCGCTTTTTATCCTTTTTCCTCAGTGATGTCACAGCCTGTGCACCCGAGTGCTTGGTAAGATCGCAGATAACCGATAACACTACGCACTGTCGACGCAATAAAACAACGCTATAAAACAAAGTGAGCCCATTCTAAGAAAAGTGAACTTCAGCGTGTTAAAACCACACGCAGCATCGTCAGGCCAGCCGCACGCACCTTCGGCGCAGCACTTACCTATGAAGCAGAGAGAAAGTGCATCAGCTGAAGGGTACTAAAGAACCAAGCATAGCACAGGGTCATGGAACGTGCGTTAGGGTCATGAAATGTGGGGCTTACTTTACAAAGCCTTGCGCTTTTTGCAACCTCCTTGAAGACAGTACGCCCGATCCTGTCGATTTACAGTTTTCTTCTTTATACGTCGCGTTTCGCGGAATGCAAACAAAAAGAAACATAAAAAGCCTTTCCCGTAACTTTGTCCACGGCCGCTCGATTAGCAATGTGCGTTTTTATCGAGCGGCCGTGCCTTGTCGCTTGCGACATGCGAATGCGCAGCAGCACGGCCATAGAATACAGCTGTCCTCCTTATCACGTTCCCACTAACATTGTAACCCAATAACACACGTACTCAATCCGTTCGCGAGCACAGCAGCGTCGTCGCGCAGGCCCGAAAATGGATCGAGACCGGAGCGCGGTAGAAAGAAAAAATAGAGAAAAAAAATACGACGGAGTGCTCGTCTTCTTCCACGTGACACGAATCGGCCAATGGGGGAGCGGACGAGGCCGGGACGCAGCAGGTGGCTGGGAACGCTGGGGAGAGCGCGGTGGAGAAAATGACAATGAAATGGTGCTCGCGGTGGAGAAAATGACAATGACTGGTGCTACTTTTAAAAAGGGTCCGCCGCGGTGGTGTAGTGGTTACGGTACTCGGCTGCCACCCAAAAAACGCGGGTTCGATCCCGGCCGCGGCGGTCGCATTTTCGATGGAGGCGAAAATGCCAGAGGCCCGTGTACTGTGCGTTGTCAGTGCACGTTAAAGAACCCCAGGTGGTCTAAATTTCCGGAGCCCTCCACTACGGCCTTTCTCTCCTCTCTATCTCTTTCACTCCCTTTCCCCTACCCCTACGGACGCTTAGCCGTGCTCCCTACAAGGGCTGCAGAAATTAGCGTCCTTTCCTAACCGAACCACAATCAATCAATCAATCAAAAAGGGGCTTTAGAGCGGGCTGGCTCGGAGCGCCCCCGCCAAGTTTTGGCGATAGGTAGAAACAGCCCCCAGTGTGCAGGCCGTAAAGGAGGGAGCGAGCGCGCCCGTCCAGACCGGCCGTGGACCCCCTGTATAAAATTAGCGACCTGCCCGTACTGCGGCGCTCCTGCGCGCTATGTTTGTTTTTGCTTGTTTATTTTTTTTTAGTTCTCTGAGCTGCCCCTGCAAAGCGTGGCGCTACAGTTTACCCCCTACTAGAGTTACTATATATGCTACCGTAGCATAAATATACAGTAACCCTACCCCCTACGATGGCACTGTACTGCGCACACAAGGGCGAAATCTCCGCGGAGTCAGTATGCGATAATAGTGTCGGTATAGCGCGCTACTAATTTTTGAAGCACGGGCGGTAGCGCTCCGCACACTGTGCTACCGGAGACAATTCGACACCGATCCAGACGTGCAAGTGGCACTTTGCAGGGTCTGCGGGAGCGAGGAGGAGACAGTAGAACACATCGTTCTGAATATCTCACAGCTTACGCCACGACCATTAGAGCTAGGACACCTCGCTTCCGGTGGCACTGGGATTTGAGTCAGCTGCAGACCAGCGATACGATGCAGTTTCGGTTGCGAAGGCCCGTCTACGAATGAGGTGGACATCAGTGAGACGATGACTGCAAATTCCGCCCCGTTATGCCTGCTTTACTGTATTATGGCTTTATTTTATTTTATCTTTATTTTATTATCTTTCTTTCTTTTTTTTTCACATCCGGCTAGGATGC